>JASJUZ010000168.1:600000-891859 GCA_037159825.1 Tupiocoris notatus
CAAATAACGAAGTAAAACAGCAGTACGATTTTGGTCACATTTCGACCACAGATCCAGAAAGTGTCCTTTTGACCACAGAGACTTGAGTCGGAAAGTTTTTCTAGTACTTACTATGTACTATAATAGTATTACTATGAATTTTTTCAACAAAACACCTCCGTTCCCAATCCAATTTTTCTAACGATCCCGATACCTCCATTACCTCCATTTGAAACCATGATACCTCCATGAACTCCATTTGATAAATAAACATGAAAGTGAAATGCGATTATGAGGGTTACGTACAACTGTTCGGGGGATGGGACCCACCGCGGAACTTGAGTGACTCCTTCGTCCCTGAGCTGATCTATGAAATGCTCGAGAATTTCCTTGCCCTTGGCAATATTGGCCGAATATTGCTTCATCGCCAGTTTCTCGATCGTGTGTTCGATGCCGAAAAACGATTTGATGTCGACTTCCGCCGTCTGTTCGAAGCAAGTCCAATCTTCGTTCTCCGGATGCACCTGAACAGAATCGGGCAAATATTAGGGACGATGAACTTTGTTAGGTTCTTAAAATCGACTGAGCAGGAAAACAGATGTATCAATCCTGTAATTAAAACAGGTGAATCATCACAGTTCAAAATAGCTCGATTTTAAGAACTCGATCAACACTACTTTGAGCTTTTCGTTGTGAAAGAAATGAATCGGCAAACCTGGCCGAATAAATATTCAACCGGTTTAAACTCAGGGAGTGACCGTGGCCCCACACATTTTTTTAAACAAATAAGTAAATGGTGCAAAATATTAAACATTACAAATAGCGGTCAAGTGCTGTATTTCTCTTTGGAAAAATGGCATATTCTGTACGGATTCCCTGTATAGGGCTGCATCAAATAGATTTGAGACCTAAATAAGAAAGTCCTCTGTTATTTTTGGTTTTTAATTAGTAATCGCCCAAAAAAACCTGGGGGTTTTTCTGATCCCCCTTTAAAAATTGTATATTTTATGTTTCAAGGCATGTAGAGTACGAAAATCCAATAAAACAATAAATTCTGGATGTCCGCCATCAACCCTTCTCTGACGATATATAAGCTTAATTCTTGAAATGTTAACCAAAAATCAATCTTTGTCTGACCATTCATTAACCATATCGCTACCTCAATTTTATTAGTATTTTGGGTATTTCCAGGGCGAGACTCGTACTTTCCAAAGCGTTTCAGACAAAGGTGTACTTGGTATCAATTCCTATCGATTTTTGGACACTGAATCAAATGGGACTATCGCGGGGTCGATATCGATAGCGTTAACGGCAAAAAATTCTTGCAAAAAATAAACGTGGACTCTGAAAAATTCGAACACCAGAACAAATAGAGCTAAGATGTTACGAAAAATGAACGCTTCGTTGGTAAGAGAATTCGCATTCCTTTTTTCAGTCGAAGGGTGAAACTATTAACATCAGTTGGCCGACCATCGGTGGCGGCAGAAGGGAGCTTTATTGGCCCGAATTGATGCTTTAACGATTGCTGACAGCACCTATAGCTCGAAGGTCGAAGTTAACAGCACCTACGTGCCTCTTGATGGTGTATCACGGGGTAGCCAATTGACGGCACACTAAGAGTTGGTCTCGCTAAAATCTTGAACGCAAGACGTCCTCATCAAATGCACTCAGAATCACTAGATTTCAACTTGAATATTTCTGTAAGTATCGTACTCTAATTGGCTAGGAAAACATCAGAAAAGTGTTGACGCTGACGGACAGAATTATTAGATAAACGGATTCTACGCATCTTGAAGTATAACATTAAATTTTGGGCGATTACATTGGTTTATTATTAAATAATAAACGTAAACCCTATCAAAGTTGAGGTAGCGTTTAGAAATGGGTCGGAAGTTTGAAATTGCTCTCGCCAAGAGCGCTGGCATTGCTAGCTTGCCGTTTCTGGCAGAGAAAGTCAAATTATTTTATTGACAGTGGTTTCTACGAGGTAGTGTAACTATTCTTGTCATTGTAATCGCTTTTAGGGCAGTTTTCTACTTTAATTAATTTTTTTTTGTAGGAGTTTGTAGGAGTTTTCTGGAGAAGAAAAAAATACTTTAATTTAGCTCCCAGAATCAACTTACCACTGAAAAACCTAACCAAAAAACTTACCACCTAAAAAACTTTAAAAAACTAACACAGATCTTGGAGTATTTAAAAAATTACAGTGAGCAAAGGATAATTGTTAGATGATGCAACACACTAGATTTGTCAGAATCTATGAAATCGTGTGAAACACGAGGGAAATCGGGTAAGCAAAGCCAGCGCACCGAGCAGGAGCAATTTTCAACCAAAGAGGGTAATTCGAGCGTCGCCCGTTTGCGGAAACGAGATGCCCAGGGATGGTAGAAGGACGACCCGTTTGCGGAATACGTTTGCGGAAATATCTCTTGCCCTCTTCCGACCGGTAATTCGCTGCTAACATAGTGCAATGTTTCCTTTCTAGTTTTAGTATTGATGGTCGAAAGAAAACTTACAAAGTAACGACATGTTTCCAAGACTTCAACACGAGAGGCAAAACTTTCGTTGAACGCTTCGATTTCCAAAGTTCTAGTACGGAGGTTCAGATTGTTTTTCTGGATGAAAAACACGTGATCCACACCAATGACCTGAAACATTGATGGGAAAAAATTTGTGAATAGGAAGTAATTGGTTTTTTTTTTTTTTTTGTAAAATCATAAGTCTCTGATAGAGACCTCAAGTCCCATAAATATGATGGTAAAACGCCGGTTTAGCCAAAAATCCCCAATAATAGGGAGTTATTGTTCTTCTAAGGTGTTCTACAGGTTGACGGGGAAGTCTTCGACGTAGCGCCAGTGATAGGGCGAGCACAACATGCTAACATGCCTACAACGGCGATGAATTTCAGACACTGTTACGCTATCATTGCAATTTTTCTATTAATCAACAGTCAACACAATCTATTTTAGGCCAAATACCTGCATTCGTCCAGCTGCTGAGTTTTGACAACAATAATAGTGCCTATATTCGTATTTAATATAAACTATAGAAACCAGGCGACTCATTCTCCGATTCATTATTGGCTGGCCGAGCACTTTCGCCCGTTTGGGCATTTTCAGGGCGACGTGGAGCCATTAAGTCCACAGCCAAATAAAGAATTGGAGAATGAGCCGCCTGGTTTTTTCTCCCACTCATAAACCCTGGACATCAAAAAAAGGGACGACAAGAAAAGAAGAAGAAATTAGAAAGTTTTGACTTTGAGTGATTCGGAATATTAACGAATTTGACTTTTATCGAATGCAACATTTTTGATAATCCTGTGCCGACTGCAGTTTGAAAATCAGGATCTTCAAACGTCTTTGATCAACAAAACAGACACAATAATTACACTTTTTTGGGTCAGTGAGCGAATAAGTTTAGGCGGAAATAAAGACTGATAAAATATATTATAGAAAAATTACTGAAAGAAAATAAAACAATTCCGCATCAATGGGTATTACGGATGAAGATTCACAAAACTGAACAACAACGATAACAATAAGCTTGGCTGTGGACCTCATGGTTCCACGTCGCCCTGAGGATGCCCGAATGGGCGAAAGTGCTCGGCCAGCCATTAAAAACCTGGAGAATAAGTCGCCTAGTTTTTCTCCCCCTCACAACCCCTCTACGATAACAATAAGATAACAACGAACGCAGCCGCAAGGAAAAAATTAGATCGGTACAGTCTGCGACAAAATACTCCTCTCAGAAAGGCCAACCCAATCAGCAACCTTTCCGTACTATGAGAATTCATTAAAGTGTAATTAATAACATAAGAATGCGCGAGTTAAAAAATTATTTTTCAAGGTTAGACGAAAAGATGATCGTGTTTCATTTTTCTCAACAAGTCTACCAACTTTTAACACGCCCTTCATAAATATGAATATCTTGATTTCGTAGAAGGATAAAATGCCAACTATTAGGACATAAATACCACCTACTTCAGTTCTATGCTTATATTAACTGAATAAATAAATTATCTATATTAACTCAATATATATTAATTGAATTCGGTGGTATTTATGTCCTAAAATGGAGTTCTATGAAGTGAAAACAGCTGCTCTCACAAAGTTGAAACAACTTGAACATAGAAGTTTGCCACTGGTTTGCCTGAAGAGCCGGCTGAATAATATCTTCGCACCTCGGGGGAAAAATTTGTTCGTACAAATGCATTAAAGCGAAGTCCTTAGCTTTGTGGAGCAATTTGGATATTATAGCACTCCAAAATCTCCGACTGCTCTCAATATTTAGTCCAGGATGACTTCATAATATTATCTTAATAAATTAATCTTCGTCCTAATTGATCATTTTTAGATTCAAATCTCTGCACCGCTCAGAGATGGCTCACTTTTTTTAGGAGATACGGTGCGTCCACGTGAAGCTTGCACCTCCGTTCGGTTTTCCTAGAAGACCCGTCCGGCGACTCAGTTTCAGAAACGACCTCGCAATTGATGACGATCGGTATCTGCGGGCAAGATGGAAACCTCCGCTCGTAGGCCTGAAACAAAGAAGCGGATTAATAGAAAGGGAGTCAACGATTAAACCGTAGCAACTATTGTAATTTTAATCTTTTTTTATTTTATTGATTTTCAAATTAAAAGCTAAATTATAGTTAAGCTAACGGTATAGTTGAAGAGAGCGTTTTACAAGCGTTCCAACGAGTGCGGTACGAATTTTTATAGCTCCAAGAATTGACATGCCCATTGTCGAAGATTTTTCCGCAGCTTGTAAATATCGAAATAGCCAATAAACCGCATACGGAGGAAGTACGGTGTGTGATCCAATCGATACAAAACGAGTTTTGTGAAACGATAGCACGAAGACCCGAAAATACCAAGTGCACAAATGAAATGACAGGAAATGCGAGAAATTATGCGAAAAAATAAAATTATAGTCAATACGCGTATAACGCGAAAGTACCATATTTATGTTATCAAATCGCCATCCCAAACATATCAAGACCTTGAACGTTCAAAAATATTAATTTTTGCGGCATGTAAAAATCGAAATACAAAATACGCACTAGACAAATCGTGAAAAGGCTCATAACGTGGAGATACGGTGTGTGACCCAGTCCCCAAAAAATCAAGCTTCATCTGCTCGCCATAACGAACATTTCAAGACCTTAAACGTAGAAAAAAATTACTACAATAGCCTGTAAAAATTAAAATAGAAACAAACTTTGAACGATTATATCTCGGAAGTACTGTATGTTATCCACAATCCGGAAACGGCTAATTTTACACAACTACTGGGGGAACATTGTTTGAAAATTTAATTTAGTATAATTTATTTTTTAACGAAGATACGACGATTTATGTCATTTTTTTACCTCAGACACACAGACACTAGTTCAGAAAGTGTTTCTGAGTATAGTAATATAAAAATTTCTCCCAAATTAGACTTTTCGCACATGGAAGTAAAAATAGGATGCTACTTGAAAAATATATTCTTGCGGGGATAGTAGCGATTTTACTAGAGATCGATATTTCAATATATTGACACTCTAATTTTACTAAACAACACAACAACTCAACATTAGAGAGTTTCATTTTTCACGGAGATATGACGATTTATGTCATTTTTTACCGCAGAAACCCTTTCAGAAATTTTTACATTCATTCATTTCATTTTTTCGTTAATTTTTTCATATTTTTTGCCATTTTTTTTTTTGCATTGCAAGTGCTAACACTCGTTCAGAAAGTGTTTCTGAGAACAGTAATGTAAAGTTTTTTTCCAAATTCGACTTTTCCGATTTAGTACGCAAACATGGAAGTAAAAACCTTAGGGCGAGCTCGAAAAGGAGATCTGAACTTAAATCGAGGGATCACCTAGGGAAATAGAAAGGACTGCGAAGGAGACCGTTGACGTAGAGCGACAGTAGTTAGTACTTTTCATGAATAATTCCCAACCTTCGCGAGGATCGACCTCCGGGATAACAGGTAGTTTGATTAATTCAACAGAGGTTATGCCCTCGTGCTCCGCCAACGGTTGTGTGGACTAGAAAAATACACTTGACCTTTACTTCTCATAAAATAATCAAACAAACAGTTGCGCAGCAATCAAAACCAATTCTAGGGGGCTATTTTCGATCGAACCGAACTTCAACGCATTCACGGGAAGATAATTGAGTGGAAAGAAATTCTGACAAGTGGTTGATATCGACTAAAGGCGTTCTACCCGTCAAAAACCAATCAAGCTCTAACGAGCCGTTATTGAGTGTGTAAAATTAGCCTTTATTGAATTTAGGACAGTACACAATAAAATTCAGAAATAGCTTTAATTCATTTTATGCTTTCATTCTTGCCTATAGGGGATTCGCACAAGTGAGAATCCAGAAGACCCAGTTGATTACACTACCTGTTGCAGTAAATTAAAAACTGAACCGCTTCCAACCCATGAATAAAGATTGTCATTAGAGGCTATTGTTCAGTTTCTTTTATCTCACTTCGTCGACGTTTTCTTCCCTCTCGTTCAACACATTGTGCTGAAAATATTTTCAAGAGCACGTTATTTGCACATGCCGTTTAAACAGGTGGTCAGATTTAAATTTTTTCGAGCTCGAGGTCCGAACGAATTCCGAGTATTGGGAGAAAAATTCCACAACAGCAGTGTTCCTTCTAGCGAACGATCAAATAACGTCGAGATTTGGCACATTAGTGCGACACGAAGATTAGATGTTAGGCCTTGTGAGGTATTCAATTAAGACATTGAGTATTATTTTTTTGTGTTATAGGTCGAGTTAAAATCTGTGCTCATGCGAAGCGCGGACTAGCTTCGTGTTATCTTCGCCACCACTGACAATTAAGTCCTTTTGTCTTTAACTGTTATGAAATTAAAACTTATTAAGGCTTACTAAAATCATAAAATTATTTTATTACTAAATATTATATTACTAAATCATAAATGTTGGTATAAAGAATTGTGTATTGCAAAATAATAAAGATGTATCTATAGAGTAGGGCGGCATAATTATAAGCATAAATGAATTAAGATGTAGAGTTTTGATATAAAATTGAGTTAATTAAGGTGCTGAAAACGACTCCACCCCCCAGCGCAAGTTTGTACTTAAAGGGGGGGAGAGCATATTGTCATTGTAATTTGTTAGTTTACTGTCTTGTAATTTAATAAATATATGCAAAAAAAGAAGAAAAAAAAGAATAATTAGCTTAAAATATTTCCATAATTTAATTAATTTATCGGCATCGCTATTTAATTTTTTTCAGGGTTTTTTGCGGCTCTGACAACAGTACACTGAGACAAGTGTGAGTGTGAAGGAAATTTATTCGAACTTGGAAACTTTTCTGCTTCGAAATTGCCGGAGGATCGTGTAATTACTTTCAGAATAGACAAAGTATACACTAGAGCAGTTATAGACAAGTTAATAGCACTAAAAACCGTTGCTTTTTAGTATTTACCCCTTTAGTATGCATCTGATTGCATACAATATCCAATGAATTATATTGCAGTAGAACTCAGAGGCTACAAGTCGACTGCAGTTGAAATATTGATGCAACAAGATAGCCTTGGAGTCAACCTTGGGCACATAGAACATAGGAGTGAGAAAGACTTGAAGCTAACGTTTCAAGCGAGGCGTAGGAGGAAGAAATTATCAAATACTTCATGTAAAAAGGGAAAGGTCAGCAACGGGCAAAAGGCCAAGACTGAAAACGCATAAAATAAACGCTGCAAATGATCGTAGAGTGGTTTATAATTCCTTTGCTTCAAAAATAATGTAAGAAGACCATCTATTTGCAATATTTGTGAACGTTTCCACCAAACAAATGATTAGTAACTAAGGGAAAACTCCGTAGCAACTATTGTAATTTTCATTTTTTTTTTGTTTCAAATTACCTAAAAGCTATTTTTATTTTTTTTTTTTTTTTTGCCTAACGGTTACAGTTGAAGTGTTTAACGAGCATTACAACGAGGATATAACGATGGATATAACGATTTTTAAAGCTCCAAGAACTCGAATAATTTCCCAATTTGTGCAAATCTCTCAAATTTTACACCAGAGCTGACCCCGCTTGGGTCTCACTCGTTTCAGCGTCTAAAAATCTATAATAATGTATACCAAATACACCTTTTACTGAAAGACGTTGGAAAATGCGAATTTTGCCCCCCTCATGACCCCCAAAAATACCCTTAAAATTGGGGTAGCGATTTAGTTAATGAATTAAGCCATCGTCTGTCCAAGATTGATTATTGGTGAACATTTCAAGAACTAAGCCTCCAGCTCATGTTGAGGCACAGAATTTTTTAAATCGGATATTCGGCTTCTGCATGCATTGATATGTAAAACATCAAATTTAGAGAGGGGTTGCAAATTTTTACGAGTGATTACAATGATTTATTATTGAATATAAAACAAAAATCATTAATGAATTAAGGCACTACTTTAGTTAGCACACATGAGCCGTAGGCATATTACAAAATATTACAAACTTCGCTCTCCAGATTTAACTCCATGCGATTTCTTTTTATGGGGTTATTTGAAATCTCTGGTTTTGTCGATCGACCACGGACCATAGCACACCACAAGAACAACATTCGCGACGCCATTTTCAAGATACATGAAAAATATTGGGATATTTTGCCAAGAATGAAAACAATAATTGAAGTACTTTTGTTTTTATTACCTTTCAAATAAGTAAGTTTCTCTGGCGCACCTTATACTAGCCATGATAAGAGTGTAGGTAGAATTTTCAGGCAAGATGATAAAATTCGATCTTCTTTGTGAGATAACTATTTTAAAAAATCACAGAGGCTATTCTTTGTACTAAAAAGTATCTTATTCTAGCTTGTGCTAGAAAATTGTTTTTATATTCATATATTAATGGGACAAAAGCTATCAAGTTTATTTCTAGCCCTAACCATTACGTTAATTCAATTCGGACCATTTGTGAACGTTTCCACCTCAGATTGGAAGCTATATTTTCCCAATTTTCAGACTAAAAGTGACATTATTCGCCTAATGGTACAGCTGAAGTGTTTGAAAACCATTTCAACGAGTATAAAACTATTTTTATAGATAAAAAATCCTCAAGTTAAGGCCAAATATCTGAAAATCTCCGCAATTTTACACGAAAGCTGCGATAATTCGAGAACCATCAAGGCTATCGATTCCGCGATGGTCTCATTCGATTCAGCGTCCAAAAACCTAGAAATACACCTTTGCAGGAAAATACGAATTTTCTCAACTTTAACTTGACAAACGATTACTTTAATCAAACTAGTAGATCATCCCGAAGAAGCCTTGGAGGCGAAAGCGATTAATACAATACTTCAATAGTACTTCGCGCATATACTTTCACTCTCGGCCGTAAACGATTACAAATTCCTGGCTCCTCATCTCCCAAAGGATATTGATGATAGGCAGCCGAATTCCCTCCGCATACACCCAGTTAATGACGATTATGTTCGCTAATTGTGGAAAATCAACGACCCTGACGTGCGAATCTATAAAATTCCATACTTGAAGCTATCGCCAAGATGCCAAAACAAAGAGCGCATTCGCGGACCGTTCCTGGTCCTCAAACGATTGAACTAAAAAGGTTCGGTATCGTCAGCGAAATAGAACTAGGGCTGTGATGGCTAGATGGAATAGAAAGGGACTCACCTTCATTATCAGCTCGAAGGGGTACTTGTACACCCTCACGGGAGATGTGTACTTCTGCACCATACTTGGTTATCTTCTTCGCGTCCGATCACAAAAACACAATCATGATTTTCCGACAATACGACAAACGCGCGATGAATCTCGGCACAGCACAATATTGTCAGCTATTATCAGGCCAGAACAGCGAAACTGGTAGTTCGTCGCTCGACATCACTTCCCGTACTCGGTTCACTTCCCCGTTCAGTCGGTCCCCACTACTCTTCCCTGGTCCGATGTTTAAGCTAGTCGTATGCGCAATCCGCTGTCCAGGACTGACTGGGGCCGAAGTATCGAATTGACGGCAGCAGTGAACGTCAACGCCGGGCGAAAATTATTAGGATTGAGTGTTTAGTTTGAGTAATAGAGACAGTAGAGGGCAGGGCAGGGCTTGTGGTAAGTCTAGGTCGAAATCGAAAGGATGGAATATCGATGTTATTGAAATCGATAATGAATGTGATCGATAGTATCAATTATCGATTTTCTAGTTCCGATATATTTTGATAACGATATTCCTGATATCGATAATCTCTTCCGTTGATATCGATTCAAAATCAACGCCATTTTTCTAATTCGACAAAAAACATCAAATCCGTATAATCTAAACACTAAATTAATGTGTTAATTAGGTTATTTTTGTTTGCTTGTTATTCGTGACTTCTAATTATAAATGGCTTTGTTAAATGAGTTTGCTTACTAAAAAAAAATTTTATAATATAAAACTGAAAACGAAATCGTGCAATTTAGAAAACTAAACAAACGTTCAAAATCAGGACTATCCAAAAATTACTCGAAGAAACTTCCTTACCCATTTCAATATCGAACCTTCGATTTTATCGACTGTGGATATTTCCGTGATATCGCATTCTTATCGATACCATACGTCGATAGTTTTATCGATACTTTATTTCGATATTCCATTCCTACTAGGTCGAGTGGTAATTAGTTCCCCGGCCCTCCGCTGGAGGCTCAAAAGCTGCGTATCATAATTTCCTATTGTCCCGCACTTTTGTCATTAAAAGCACAAACTTATTCTTTTTTTGCTTGAATTATGATAAATTTGTCGGATCATCATTCATTTGACCACTCTAGGCGGTAAAATACGATAATCGAACTAACGCTATATAATTAGTAATATAATCGAATGAAACAATTTCAATTTTCAAACGACTTGGTGCTTTGTGGGATTTGAGCTCTCTCTGCGTCCTTCAAGCGGATCTATTATAACCAGTTATTGCATGGTCTTTTCGAATTATGATTGAAGCAAAGGAATAAAGGAATGTACAATGATTTGCAGCGGTTTCATCATTAACTAATTTGCTTGTCTTTGTTTTTAACCTCGTTGGTATTTTTTTATTCTATGGCTGTTATATGCATCTTAGAAACCTGACGGAAGAGGAGAAAGTACTCAAACAAGAGATAAATAAAATAATTCAGAGGAGAGGTTGCCTCATGAATCTCTATCGGACTTGAATAATGTACATGCATTGAATTTCAACCTAACCGTTCCCAGGTCCAAAGTACGAGCTTCTCCCGTGAAAGGGATCATGTAAAAAAAAAAAAAAAATAAACCTCTACATTATTCCTGTTAACAAAGTGTGCGGCAGGGAAACTTGTCGATTTTAAAAGTGAAAAAAAGTACTTCATATATTGATTAAATTATTTTTTCGTCTAGAGCACATTTGGAATTTTGTTTTAAAAATTACATCAGGCAAATGACAGCTCTCATTAGCGAATCGCCGATCTAGCCCACTCTTGAAGTTTCGCTCGACTTCCAACATATCGACGGGGATTTCAGCGAACGCTTGTCGGACGTTGTCCTTCAAGAGTTGCAGGGATTTCCAAGTGTTTCCGGATTTGATGAATTTCAAGTATCCCCACAAAAAATTACTCAGCGCCAAATGGGGAGAGCGGGCTGTCCGTGGCACATCACCTCTCAAGGAGATGAGGCGCTCGCAGAAGTGTTCCCTCAAAAGTCTTGCTGTGTGTGCCGTGGCTCTGTCTTGCTGGAACCATACATCCCCAAGGTCTATTTGTTCAAGTTTTGGAAGAAAAAATGTCTAAATAAATTCTCTGTAGCGAGCTGAACTCGCAGTAACAGAGCGGCCATCTTCCTCTAAAAATAAGGCGGCTACATGAAGTCCATCGTGTCCAACTACTGCTACACTTGAAGGACAAAACTCGACGTAATTTTCGAAACAACCTAAAACAAAAATTCCAAATGCGCACTGAACGATAAAAAGAATTAAATCGATTTATGAAGTACTTTTTTCATTGACTGTAAATCAGCAAGTGTCCCTGCCGCACCTGTATCTACTCCAGAGGTTGGTCAAATTCAATGAATAGGAATCGAAGAATTGGCACATTCTTTGTATACATTTATTTGCCCATTCCGCTTATCTCTTTTCAATAACAATACATCACCATACATCGATATATTAAATCCAATTTTTTTTCAACACGACCTAGACGACGCAAAGCAGAACTTTTTACAATACTACCCTAAAGCACATACATAATTATTAATATATAGGTTTCATATTCAAAAAAATATATGCTATTCTCTATTTCTTCTCTAAAATGAAGATAGGTATATAATTGAAAACGCCTAACATTTTCTTTTTTTTCCATTTTCTTAGCTTATTTTTTTTTTTTTAAATTTAATGGTTTTTTCGCGATTTCATTTTTTCACACTTTACAACAACAAGAATATTCCAGCTCGATAGGTGAAAGAAAAAATAAATAAATAATAATGACCAAAAAAACATGCCATTCTGCGAATTGTTCTTTGCGGAGAGAAAATAAACGTTATTCCAGCTTTCTGCGTTTTACACTTATCTACAAATAATTTTGAGGTAGGCAACCTGAAATCAGTGTAATCAGTGTAATCTGGCTGAAAAGCCAGATCAGAGAAAATAATATATTCATGGAAAAAATTAAACGAACGAACGCCGTTGAGTGATTGCGGTTAAGTGGCGCACTATGCTGATCTTTGAATCAGTGAACATCGTCCTCCTTATGGTCAGGGAAAAGTCACGTGGTCAGGACATAATTACAAGTAGGAATATTTTCTCTCCAGCCATAAAAATTGATACGGTCGGACGCTTTGATTCTGAGAAGGAAATAAGTTTCCCTTAGGTTCAGTTAGAGCGAGCTTCAAAATCGATCGCTGCTACAATTGAGGTTGCATTTCCAAAGGGCAGAAGTTTTCAACGCTCATGGCACAAAATATAATAATTGTACCACGTATCTATATTTTTCTTGGGAAGATTTCATGCTCTTATGTTGTATAGTTTGAATAGAAATATGAATAATCACAAGGAGCTATTATGTAAGAATTCAGTTCCCTACAAACTGTCGACTACCATCGCAAACATCTGGCTGAGATCTGACAAAATGAGATGGCGGACTCGAATAATATAAGATATACATAAATATAAAAAGAAAAATTAAAAATGAACAATCTCTCATTTGTCATGAGGATATAAGTCGGCAATATGGAGGAAAGGGATAGAAAGGGGATGATTCAATCACAGACAAATTGGATAATAAATAAGGTTTTTTTTTCTGAGGCAAGGAAAGTAGTGGAAAATGAGCTGGATACGGATCAGGGGTGGAAAAAAGATGAAAATTCACTTTCTGAAACTGACGCTTTTGTCAAAATAGTGAAAGACTTTCGGTTCAGAGGGAAATCGAGAAGGATAATTGAGCGAAAAGTATAGTGGGGAAAATAGAGGAAGAGTCAATTTAGATAGAATTATCATCGAGTAGCTAGGGCAATGAAAGATAACAGATTAGATGACATCACAGTATGATAATATTAACAATTCACCCCATTCAATCAATCAGACGAGAGGGAGTGGACCAGAATTGAAAGTATAAAGATTAGGGATTATTGCCTTGGGATAGTTCCCCTCACTTGTAGGGCGTGTAACGGGGCGAGGATGGTACAAGGATGACGGTTTGGTCAGGCTCGTCCGTGGCGATTGCTGACGCGACGCAATCGTACTGACGGCGGCAGAGGAGTGTTTTCACATCGCCCCACAATGAGATCCTTCCTGATTTGGAACTTCTCAACCTGTCCGACAAATGTAACAATAGAACTCGCACATAGAAAACGGAAAAAACGCACGGAGAATAAAGAGAACGTCGAACTTTACGCTGGTCATTCAAATTCATACTTTTAATCAAAGTGCATACATCAGATCACTGTATATTTCAAGCAAAAAGTTGAAAGATAGCAAGCTTCAAAAAGAAAAGCAACAAAAATGCGACTGCCGAGTGAAGATTTGTGACTGTTTCAAATTCACAAGCTCCATAACGGGACAATTACAGTTGTTATTTATTTATTTATTTTTTTGCAGCGCATCAATGCTCTTTATAAGTCTAGTTTTAATTGACGATTTTTCTAAATGTAAACTTTTTTCATTTCAAGAGCCTATAGAGTGCTTTCATTCTTTTTATCTTAATGTTTATGGTGGTTAGTATTTTGGCGTATTTTTAAATAGTACTAAAAATTTTGTCTTCTGCACAGTGCGGAAGGAGGCCTAGAATACAGGCCTAACATTATACAGATTGACAGTGAGAAATCAGGACAGATGGCAAAGAGATTGTCACGAATTCCACTGATTTTAAATTAGTTATATTGTTATATCGATTTCGGCGATTAGGCCATCATCACTAACAATCTTACAACTGTAATATTCCCTGGGTTGTGAGGGGGAGAAAAACGAGGGGAATCATTCTCCGATTCTTTATCGGCTGGCCGAGCACTTTCGCCCATTCGGGCATCTTTGGGCAGCTCCCCCTCACAATCCCGGACATCACGAAATGCGACGAGAAGGAAAAGAAGAACTGTAAGATTGTTAACTGTAACTAATTTAAATCAGTGGGATTCGTGAGAATCTCTTGGTCTTCAATCCTGATGAAATGAGGTTCCACAATCTCAGCGCGAGCGATTTAGCAAAAAACAGTAAGATGCGTTTTATTCTATTATTCTGTAAATTTCTGTAAAATTTAATTTTAAAATTAATTTAAATTTTAAATTTAATTTGGAAAGTAGCTCATGGAAGAAGCGCAACAAAAGGAGTTTTAACACACCTGAGATGTATGAGGAAATTATTGGATGACGAAGGCGATATGGAGCGTTGTCTGACAAACGTGTGAGAGTTGGCAGGCATGTCTGACACGTCGTAAGGAACGACGAACATTTTGACGACCGTGCCCAGCGGATTGAGCAGTGTGAGCTGTACCGTACCGGCTGAGGGTACCGTGTAACCCTTCTTCCCAAGACGCATTTCACCCTGATTAAGAATACGATAATAATCAATGTGGGAAATCTCGTACCATAATACGAGATTGGCCAAAACTTGGCCGGAGAGCCTATAATCAACAAAAAGTGATTAAAACAAGTGAACATAAAACATCCAATTTCCGTTTCAAATTCGAATTTTCGGACGATCCCAATACTACGAACGAGTAAAAATGCAACAAGGTACAGAACCTAGTTGAAACAGAACGGGCGCAATTGAAACCCAGCCCCGCGTATTACGATGAAAATGTATGTAATAAATAAAACCTATAAGTCTATTTTAAACGATGACATGAAATACTCACAAGACAAGGAGCAGAATGGGGTTCGATTGAAAAGAAAGACATGGTAACGGGTAGTTTGAGGTGTTGAGGATAGAACGAACCGCTGGCTCCCAGATCTGCGGTGAAATCTTCGACCATAGAAGTCGGCCGTAGACGACCGCCTAATATGCTCTCTTCGAAATTACCTGCAAAAGAACGAAAACAAACATATTATCTCGAAAAATATAATACACGAGCATTTAAGTATCATACTTCAAACAGTAGACCAGCGATCATAGTTGGGATAAAGTGTTGCCAGGTCTCAAGCGGAGATTTGGGGAAACCTCGACTAGAAAAGGGAAATTGGGTGTATTTTTTTTTTACAAAAAAAAGGGGAGACATATACAGGGCCATGTATTCCTATTTTAATCCTCGAATTCAATTCACCTTAACACATCACCATGTTTGGCGTAAACATGGACTTCAAATATTTAATAAAACATTTTGGTTCCTTGAAGAAACAAATTTATTATTCCGATCATGCGAATGAAATCAGAATTATAATAAAAACTGAGGAATCGAACTTTAAAAAAAATAATCTCACAGTTCTTATTATGCTTACTTGTTAAAACACGTCTTCGCCATTGTTGTTTAAGCAAAGCAGGTTACATAAGCCCTGACAAAAATTGCCGTACTCACCCAAGAGAGGTCGAGAACACTTAGAAGATGGGCGCTGACCGCGAAGTTTGAATGGCGACAGAGGGCAATGTTTCTGCGCTGAAGATGAACTCCAGGGAGGTATCTTTTTCGTAGTTGAAACCGGACTTTCTCCTTCGGTTTCTTCGGAGCTTGAGTCCGGTGCGATCGCCCAACTCCTGCAACCAGCCGCATAAATGTTTACCGATTCTACCGAGTCAAGCACAGTTGAACATGAAGTGCAACACACTATGCTGAGCCTCTGCGATGAATTTTGCCTATTGGCGAAGCAAGCGAATTCGTGCGTCCACACTGTGCTTACTTCGCTGACCGGTGAGGTTGATCACAGAGGATCGACAGTGTGGACGCACCTGAGGGATAGGAGAATTATTCAATTCATCATTGGCTTACGTAGGTCGAGGTATACTGAGTCGCGGTACTGGAGTTGGCGTCAATGGATGAGGAGGCAGCTTTTCTTTGGTTTCTGCTTCGCTCTCTTTAAACGTCGATGAACTTACTGGAAGATCGATCTGTAAAAAATGAAGAACGGTGACCAAATATTAATTATGATTGATAGACCCTTAAAATCTTGTATCAGCGATCCGAGATAAAGTCATATGGGTGCACGCGTCCCTCTGGCAAGCTTTAAAAAATATATTTTCTTCATCAGGGCTAGGACAATGCTCGTAAGGTCTATATTACTCCAGCCATTTGATTTTTATCCATAGCGGGCTGAAGGGGGAGTATTTTTATAACTTGAAAACTTAAAAATAAATAAAAATAATAATAATAAAATAGTTATTATGAAGGACTAAATATAATATATAAATAATAATAATGATACAATAATAAATAATTATTATAAAGAACTAAATATAATATATAAATAAAAATAATACAATATAATAAAAATTAATAAATAATAAAATTAATATATAAAAATAATAAAACTTGAAAATAAATCATTAAAAAATCACAGCAAACTTAAATAAAAAATTCTTAAAATTAACTTGAGCAACTCTTTACTTATTACAGATGCAAATGGACCGAATAAATAATACAAGGAGTTGGTCAAGGTCACAGAATTAGGAAGTTTCAAGTTTTGAAAGAGGCGAGAAGATGAGGAGTCATGCATCACCTGAAGAATAGACTGTTTAAATATATTATTTTAACAAAATAGGGATGGAAACAGCAACAGTATTTAGCACGGCCAGCAAAACAAGGAACTGTATTGAAAAAAAATCGTTGGCACTAGACATTCAAGTGCTCTCGTAAAACTCAAACAAAACAACGTTAATCGACAAAGACACTATCATAGCAGTCTCGCCAGCTCTTATAACTTGGAGGAGAAATCTTCGAAGTAGCTCTGAATTTTCGGAATTATTTTTTCTACGTAACCAGGTTTCGACATATCAATATTTACAAATTTCTTGACAAAAGCCAGATATTTCTTGCTTCGGCGGATTCTGAGCTCGCTGTATGGTAAAGCATGCTCGCCTGTCTGAATAGCATCCAAGACAGAGAGAGCCGTTCTAAGGATAGAAGGCGTGAGGCCCGCATGTTGTAAAGTCTCTAAAACGTAACTTGCGTTTGGTCGGCCATGGCGAATTTTGTATAGAAATGTCATTCCAGTTTCATTGATCTCATGGTCCATGACAAGCAGTTCAAAAAGCTTGGAGCCTTCGAGGTTTGGGGGGACAGTATATTGAATAAACTCGCTAATTCCAGAAAGGTGGGTTGAGACAAGCAAATGCGGGCAATCTTCTCCCAGCGACAAGAAATAATTGAGAGTGCTGGCCAAAATTGCTATGCAGTTTGTCTCTGTCGAGCCGGACACTATTTCATCAAGAATGATAAGACTGTTCCGAGAGACGCCAAACACCGCATCTTGAATCATCTTCAGCTCAGACATGAACGTTGATGTCATACTCATGGCAGACTCCAATTTTAACGATCTCGAAACGATTCGTTCCAAGAGCCCGATCCGGGCCATTTGTGCAGGCACGTAGCTTCCCACTTGGGCCAGATACGTGCAAATGCCAATTTGCTTCAAATACACAGATTTGCCGCTAGCATTGGGTCCATAGACCAACTTGACAAGACTAGTGTCAGAGGAAGAGAGAAAATCGTTAGTGACTTTATTTGATATTCCATGGTCAGACGGCAATTCTAACAGCGGATGCCAAGAATTTCGAACCTCAATGGACCAAAAATTGAGGATTTCTGGCTTGACAAAATTCTGTTCGCACGCCACTCTGGCCATAGCAAAAAAGCATTCGATGTCAGTAATTTTCTGTGAGAGGTTCAGAATATGGTGCATGTGCTGTTTCAGGTAGTTTCTCAAAGCTTTCAGTATGAGGGACTCTTCGTTCACCACCTCCGTCTGTGCATCGCCGAGTAACTCATCCAGTTCACAACATCTGCGAGATTTGTAGAAAGCAACTTTATTCAAAGTGAATTTGAATTCCAAATTGGGGAGGCGCAACTGTTCATCGGTCAAATCGGGCTCCCAAAATGGTATTGATAATAGGAATTTCATCTCTGGAATGTAGGTCATCTGGTAGACTGAGATGTACGGTGGAATTACATCGTATTCATAAGGTGTGACTGTGTCCATTGCAAGTTTGAGTTTGGAATATTTCTCTTTAGCCGCGTCCAATTGTGGAGAGAAACCATACTTGATGACAAAAGTATCGTGATTACCCATATTAACAAGGTCGATCGTTCGTTCTAAATTGTGCGCCATAGAATAGACGATTTCGTCGATGGAGGAACCTAAATCACGAAGCAGTCGAGATTTCGCTCCATGGCTACGACACACTTCCGCATAAAGGACGGTGTAGTAAATGTGACGGTATATAATCTTCCAATGGCCGCCTCTCAGCCGAGGAGAACTCAAATACCCAGCCACCACAGATGGGAAGGTCATCTGCGAGACGTATTTTTTGAGCAAGTCGATAACAGCAGAATTTTTGGAGTCTAAATAAAAATCGATAACTTCGTGGCGTTTTTCTATACACTCCCGGTTGCTCGTAGGGTTGGCCAAAATTCTACGAAGCTTAGCCATCCCGATGCGGGAACAGTTTCGTTCGAACAGGGCGAAAATGCTCTTGCCTTCATCTCTATTGCTGGAAGACCATTTGAAGGACGAAGGGTGTTCGCGCGGGTCAAATATGTGAAGGTTCTTGAACGAATCGTCGTCCATCCAGAGTACGTCGTTCAGCCGAAGGTATTGCACAGAAGTGATGTGAGATGGCGGGTTAATGCTAAAGTGCGGATCTCCACTTACAATGTGATCGAGGAGTCCTCCTAATACACAGACGAGCCGTTCGTCGTTTAAACTGACATTTGAAAGAACAGCTGCCGTTTTAGCTTCCTCGGAAGGATACGGATTCGCAGCATCCCACAGCGAAGATCTCAGAACGGAATTTCGAGCAAACTCATACAAGAATTTTCGAGGTGACAAACTTTGGAGATGCACATTCCTCAAGAATTGATCTCTTAGAAGTTTGGCTTTCAGTTCTTGAAAAAATGGAGACGCAGGGCCAGAAGCGATGATCAATACCGAGGGCATAACACTTCTTAACGCCAGAACCGATGTCTCGTATTCAGCGTTTTCATCAACAGATTCCAACAAGTGCAGACTGCCGGTTACAGGATGGAAGCAAGCACCGGCAAGTTTTCTCTTCTTCAGTAACAAAGCGAGAACGGTGCCGTTTGAATCGGAGGAAGGATCAACCTCGGGATCATCATCTGAAGGGATCTCAAGTTCTATCGGAATCGAGCGACTGGTGTCACTAACATTTATTTCAGACAAAAAGTTAGCACGTCGATCACCAGGATTAAATACAAGCGGTGATCTATTGTTTTGCGTCTGATGCGATAAATTACCAAAGGTGACACCCGAAGGACCTGGAACACCCGGATCTGACCATGAAAGGTGATTATTAAGTGGGATTCCAAAAGCGTTTCTTTCAACATTTGGATGCTCAATAGTATTTGGACTCGAGGGATTTGAAGCGTTTGATGATCCTTCCATCGTCACGACAAAACTGAACAAAATACTTATAATAAACGGAAGCGAAATATCGTTGAATTTAAGCTGTAAACAAAATCGAACCGAACACCAACGGATTGCATTTGAGAATACAACTGTACGAGAGTGATGATTCTTCCTAAATCCACTGTTCATGTAGGAACAGAAACGTTTCTTGCTCGAGCAAAATCAACTCGACCCTTTCATCTCATGAAGAGATTAAAAGTCCTAACGAACCTCACTTTCAAACAGGAGGTGGTATCATGTGCTATAATTCTGATTATTAGATAGACTTTCAACAGCACTCAAGGAGAAATGAGAGAATTCTTATGAAATTTTTTCACAAGACATTGCATTCGATTTATTTTATTCGTGCATGATTAATTTTAACGAATTTGTAACAAACGAGTGCTATATGGCACGTGACAAAAAATCGAGCGTTGAATTTTGTCCTGAAAACACATCTAAAAAATTCGTTTCATGCATAAGGGAATCGAAATGCAGGAAAAAATGTTTCCCCTCTCCAACGTGTTCTAAAACTAATTGGCCTATAATATTTGCACGTCCACGTTTTTGTAGTAAATTGAAGTATTATGATCGTCTGAAAAATCAAAACGGAAGAAGAAGATAAATTACGGATAAATAACGGAAGATAAATTCGGTAGAAATTTTCACAGTACTATACTCTTTCTAAACAAGTATCTGTGTGTCCGTCAGTCTGTGGTAAAAAAATGAAATAAATCGTCACACGTCCGTAAAAAAATGAATGAAACTCTATGTGGTTTTTAGAGAGCGTTCCCAAAATTCAATATATATGAAAAACCGGAAAACCTTCTCCGTGAAAAATGAATGAAACGGCATGAAATTTCCAGAGAATGATTTCCTAGTGAATCAGCAAAATTAGCCGTTTCCGGGTTTTGCTTAAGACACAGCACTTCCGAGATATAACCGCTCTAAGTTTTTTTTGTTTCGATGACGTTCTCTAAATTTCAATATGACGACCAAGGTCACAGATCAATGAATAGATTATTACGTGCGTTCGACCTCATTCACAATCTACATTAATATTGAAAGCAGATAATCATTCATTTGAATGAGCTGAAAGAAAACTTACGGATACTCTTAAAGAAGATGGTGTGATGTCGAGGCGGTTAAAAAGTCCTGCGAGACCAGACGAATCTGAGTCATGAAGAAGTTTTTTCGAACCAGAACCTCTTTCCGCGGCCCATTTTCTCTTCAAGGGATTAGGTCCAGCTGAAAAAATAAAAGGGACAGCTATGAAAAAAGTCAATAATTGCTCGGCCAATTGTGTTTGGTAAGATGATATATAAGTAAGAGTTATAAGTTAATATGCACCTGAAGGGGGGGATTTGATCTTAGGAGGAGCACCTCCTGATGCCAACGACGGCAGCCGAAACCGCCTAGCCAAGCCTGGACTGCTCGGGCGCGCTCCTCGGCGAAGCAAAGAACTAAGTAGAAGTTCTGCTTCCAACGGTTCATCATCGGAAACCTCTTCCGGGCTTTTGCTCAGAAACTGGCTACAATGGTTTCCGCTGGAAAATATATTTTCCCAGTTTTACGGACTAAGATGATGGAGATAAAGGAAATAATAACAATAGATAACATAATAACAATAAATATAGCGTAATAATAATACAGCGGATGAAGTAAATAATATAATATATAACCACTTTAACATGAGATGTGGAAATGCCTTATAATGGTGCAAGAGCCACTTCTCTGGCCTCAGTCAAACCACAGTTATTGTGTTTTCCTCAAACGTGTATTTTAATATTATTATTGTCATCGTTCAACAGAAAAACACTTCATAGTTTCTAACCTGAGAGCAGAAAATATTGATGTCGAAGTGCGCTCAGCTCGGTTACAGCTTCGGTTGTGATGACCTGGTACACTATCATCGTCTTCACATCTATGTTTACCGATGTACTGGCAACCACTTTGCATACGATCATCAACCAATCCTGAGGACATTAAACGAAAAAAATAATTTAGAAATGGGCTAAAGCCTTCAGATACTAACCTAAGCACTAATGACAATATAATTGGCGTTCAGGTTTTTTGGCGGCATGTAATTTCAAGGGATAACTCAAGAAGGAACAACGCTATTCAACTCACGCGGAGAATGAGCGTTACATCTGGGAGGAGATGCTTTTGATGATGATTTGCTCTCCCTCCACATAGTGAACCCTGCAAAATTATATCTAGTCAACAAAGTTCCTGTCTAAACTGGAGGTTCATCACTTCATATCGATAGCAATAATTCATTCATTTTTCCCGCCTCTTGTAAAATAATTCTTCATCAGCTCACGAATACAACAAAAGCGATAAGAACCGATTTTTACCAAAGTAGATACTCCCAATATCAAAGATTGGATTTTCCTACCAACAAATTGAAAGTAATTCATTCAGCATTACCATTTCGCACTGCAGGGATGCGAGCAGGTGGATCGAGGAGACATTGGCCCAGTTCAGCGAATACTGATTTGAAAACGGTAACAGTGGCTGTGAGGGCCGATGAACCACCACCAGAGCTGGAATTCTCATGGTGAAGCGGGGCGTGATGCAGAGGGCACGCCAGCGAAGGCATCGTTTCCAAACGAGGCAATGATTTCAGTGATACCTATAAACGTGCAAAGAAACAAAAACAAAACATCAGTTGAGGAGCCATCTTCCTAAAGGGATTAACGCCGCTTTTTGAGAAAAAAACGACATCGGCATTTTCTGAATTTTTCACACGGCCCTGACAAATCCTCCTTATTTTCACGGCTAAAGTTTAGCTTTACAAAAGGGAAGTAACATATCCGCTCGCATGTATTTGTTTGAAATAGTTTTGGACAAAAGAGAACGAATCCTAAAAGAATCTGTAAAAAGAGAATTTAGTTTTTTTTTCGAAAGGGTCCATACCCAAAACTTCTGACCCACAATTTGGAGTTTGAGTTGCGAATCAGGGAATGGACGAAAATCCCGTTAAGATGCAGGCAAAGTCAGTTCATTTATTGGGTAAGACTACTTTTGCCACCAATAATGAGCCTTCAAAGTATTCTTTGGCAAATGCGAAAAGGAGGCCCTATATTTTACACCTAATCCATTCTTCACCGATCAGGTGAGAGATGCATTCAAGTGCCATCGCAACTTTTTCACTGCTCAAATTTGGAAATTGGTTATTGTCCAATTTTTTCGCCGATCAATACTTCGACACAAATTTGAACTTTTTAATTTTTTTCTGTCCAATAATTTTGGTTATTTTTAATTAATTACTTAGTTTTCCATAAGTTTGACATGGAAATTTGGAAAAAGCCAGAAATAGCCCGTAAAACCGATTACTTTTTTTTTAAATAAATTTTTCTTTTTAATAAAAGTGGTAGGCAGCAAGGTTTATGATTTTATTGTTACCTCTACCCCACAAAACACCCTTATTAGTAAAGGGCTTCGACTTTAAGCTCTCGAGCTTAAGAATCATAAGCACGAAAAAATTAACGCAGAAAAGATCAAATTCTTTTGCAAACCTTGAGACAGGATGTGGCGGAGATTTTGGCTGGAGGGAACTCGTGCGTGACTGGGGGACGGGTGAAACCGGCGACGCCGACTGGAGGATGGCAAACGCGGTAGGTGACGTTGCGAACGCCACCTAAGGAACACCAACTCGCCAGTTGTGAGAAGTGCAGTTGCGACCTGACAGCTTGCAAAAGTACCCTGTCGTCCACTTTGCCTGGATTAGACGTCTCTCTACATGAAAAAACAAAATCGCTATTGGACATGGGATAGTTCAACACAATGAGCGGGAAGCAAATTTCAATGATGATAGAGGGAAGGAAGCTTGCTGATTTGAAAGATGATTTAAATATTGTATCCACAATATGGGTGTGATTCAAATTTGATTACGTTCATATTGTCCTCCGGTTTTTAATTTTTTTTTAAATCCTATCCATCAAGAGACACTCCATTGTCAATACACGGTATCACTCGATTCCGAAAGTATTGGCCCATTTGTGAGCGCATATCGAGCAGAATTTCTGTGATTGCTCTTCGAATGATGTCCTCGAGTTGTCGCATGGTCCTGAGACGACTCACAAAAAAATCTATCTTTTCCTTGTCGTCGCATTTCTTGATGTCCGGGGGTTGTGAGGGGAAAAAACCAGGCGGCTCATTCTCCGATTCTTTATTGGCTGGCCGAGCACTTTTGCCCATTCGGGCATCTTCAGGGCAACGTGGAGCAATAGGGTCCACAGGGCAATCCATTTGAGATAGTCCCATTAAAAAGATCACCTTTTAGCAAGATAAGTAGTCAATTTTCCGCAACTTGGATCGTTAGGTTATACTGTATAATTGTTTTTCTTTCACAATTTGATTCGATTACTACTATTTATGGTTTCTTAACTGATATTACACAGACTGATTATCGGCTATGGATGAGGAGGTTCGGATGAAAGGTAGTACTTATCTTGACAACAACACGGCATGAAATAGCTATCATTTATTGGACTACAACAATAATTCAAGTAAGTGCATTATGAAATTTTTTGTCAGATTGGATAGAAATAGTACAAAACAGTCTCAACTAAGGGCCATTGTCAACTTATCGACCAATGAGAAGCCTCGGCAAGGTAAAATCGTGGGTTATCAGCCGGTTACAGTTGTGGCAAAATAACCCGTGATTAATCGCTAACAGAGGTACAAGAAACTTTTTCGAGCTGTTATCAGCTGACGCCACTGTCAAAGTTAATCGTGGCAAGAGAAATCAGCCCTTAATGTAATCAAGCCATAAGGTGCAAGTTCACTCGTTCCGATCAGCTTGCTCCAGGTGAACACAGTTCGAAACTTCCTCACAAGCAGTGTGGCTCGCACTATGGTGAAATACTCGCCTTTCCACGTCTGCGAGTAACTTGTGAGAGCTACTCGGACGGTGATCAATTGCTGGTGAATCCTTTTCAGAAGGAAAGATAGTAACAGCTTTTTCTCAATCAATTCGGGTGAAGTAAATTGACTCACTTGACGATGGAAATCGTCCATTGTTCGAGCAGAAGGTCTTCAGGGGTTGGCACCTGGCAAATATTTGTCGAAACCGCCCGGGCTGCTCCGCAGGGACAGTTTGAGCAAAGGAGCACTTCGACGCACAGTGGAGCGCCATTTTCGCTCAGCAACCGCATATGCTGCTTCAGCTTTTCCGCTCTTTCGCACTAAAATGGAAAAATGACAAATGCTTATAATGAGAGACCGAATCAGGGAATATTTTTGAGAAATTGAATTGAAAAGAAAAGTGTGAATTGAATGAAACGAGTATCGAACCTGTCTCGATACTTAATTTTGGTTCATTAGTCAATTGGTTAAAGAATTGCCGGACCAAGATTGGTTTCAGGTGACAATTTGAAGAATTTATATATTACAGTTCAGTTTGAAAAATTTTTACAGCGAGCGGCGGACTGACAGAATTTTATTGGATATTCGGATTCTACAAGCCTAAAAACTAAGAGTTATGTTCAATTTCAAGGTTATGTTTGGAACTTATTCGTATTTTCCAAGGTTTTTTGGACTAAAGTGTGTTTAGTATCAGTTTTTGTCGATTTTTGGCATGTAGAATCCGAATATCCAATAAAAATAAACCAAAAATTCTGTTCGTCCGCCGTCAGCACATTTCTATTGCTACCTAAAAATTTCATCATTTTTTACAATCGCCTCTATAGAGTTGGTCACATCCATGTAGACAAAAAGGTCACATCCATGTAGACAAAAAGCACATTTCTATATCGAAGTGACTGTACTTAATGCCTTCACTAACCAGAAATGAGTCGGCGCACGCGTGATGTGAAGGAGAATTGGAAAGGGGCGGACAATGCGGGCCCTCCTTGAAGCCCCTGGGGGCGGGGCCCCCAGCCAGCCGCCCCTCCACCACCATCATCCCCACGTCGGAGAACAGAGACCCATCGCCCGTCCTCTTCGCACCTCCTGCCTCAGGCATCATTCTCTGCAATAGGAAAATAAATTAAAGCATCATAACAACAATGGGGAAGATAGAAACAAGTGAAAAGAGGGCTAGGGGAGATTTAAAAGCCTACATATTCAGATAACCATATGCAAATAACAGAGATACTAAGTTACCGCTAGTCTAGTCACCTCAAGTTCTTATGAATGTATTACTTTTAAGGTTTTTATTAAATTTTAAGGGAAAAAATATTCTAAATGTAAATTCATGTATCCTACCTAAAAAGTAAGTGACCAAAAACATAATGCAAAATACCTAAGTACTATTTTATCTTTCAATGATAACCTTGCAGGACGAACCTACCATGGGAATTTAAACCAGGCAGACAGATTTTAGTGAATAAGCCGGACTTGGCCGTGGATACCTTGAAATGGTACTAAGTAGGTATTAATGGTAAATTATCGGATATGTAATTTGTATAGGAAGCCTCGATGATGCCCGAAGGGGCAATAGTGCTTGGCAGGCTAATAAAAAATAATAATAATAATAATAAATTTAAATTAAAATTTAAAAAAAAAATAAAAAAATAAATAAAAAAATCAAAAAAAAAATTTAAAAAAAATTTTTTTTAATTAAAAAAAAATTAAAACAAAAAAAAAAACAGGACAACAGGTCGCCAGGGTTTTCTCCCCCTCAATCTCAACAACGAAGGATAGCCATACGGTTCACAGCAATAATGAATGCGATGAATTGATAAGTGGCGTGCATTTATTAGTTCGACTATGGCGCAACAGAAATAGGTTCCTGACCTTAGCCATGATGCCAAGGTTGACGAACCTGATACGGAGGAAAACAATCGGTTCGCTCGAAGATCGTTCGACGATCGAAATTAAAAGTGCGGAAAACGAGGGGAACATCAAAGTTGAAGATTGACGGAACAAAACGGTTTCTAGCGTTTCACCTGAGACAACCGGAGAAGAGTTGAGAATTCGAACTGAGGTCGTTTACCCTCGTGAGCCGCAACGACCACCGGCCGAACTGAATAATTCTCACGCAACTAAGTCTCCAGACCAGTCATCGATCTCAGTTTTCAGAACAAGCTCGACATCAACGAACCCAGTACGAGGAACTGACGAGCGATCGATCGAACTATCCGTCGCACGAAAGCGGAAGTACTCGATTCGATTCATCAATGCGTACTGATGAGATTCGAAGCGCAAAATGCAAAATGGCCAATGTTGAAAACAACCAGTGGCTTAGATCACACAGAACTTCATGATAGAAACAATTAAAAAAAAAAAAAAAAAAATTTAAAAGTTGTTAAAATTCCGCCGTTTTGACGTCAAATTCGGATTCTGCGTTAAATTTCCTATAAGAATAGCTATCAAATTCGCTTGAAAACGATAATTTAATCGTTCACCCTTTCCGCTGCTCAAATGTCGGCCGGTGAAAGACTCGATTTACGGAAAATAATTTCTCTGGCGCTGTTTAAGTTTTTTTCACCAAATTTTTTGCTATGTACGTGTGTAAGGCGTTCAAATGAAGACTCCTGCATATTAAAACAATCGATTCACATGAATTTTGACCCCGAAAAGCACGGTTAAAGGTCAATTTTCGATCTTTCAAAAGCTGATTTTTTTGGACCACTTGCAGATTTTTTCGAGAAATAAAAAAAATTACAAAAATACATCTCGGTAAGATAAAACTTTCCTGAAAATTTCAGATTTTTATGTCTATTGAGAGACGAGTAAAAAATCGTTAACTGATCGGTTCAACAAAATCGCAGGGGTCCCCCTTGGATTTTTCACGAAATTTTTTTTAAACCGATTTCGCTCAAAATCAGCATAATGATAGTTGATGATGTGTATATCAATAATATATGCTTCATTCTTTGTTTTGTTTGCAGTAAATGGATGAAAATAACGTTTAAAGTGGAAAAATGTGATCTTTTCGTGTATATACCAGTAATATTGTTGAATAACGCATAAACGGTTGAAAAATGGATAGGTACATTACATGGGGAAAATGTAAACAGTTAAATTACCTATCTTTTGATATATTCAAACATCTGAATTGACGACTTTTTGTTTGAGTTATCCACTGTGCAAGTTACAAATCTTGGAAAACTTAAAAGTTGACACGTCTATGACAGTTTTCGCCGCTTTTTGGTCACAGACACTTGTTGAGAAATCAAACATTTTCTTCAAATTCACCTCCGGACCGAATTCGATTTTTCGGACGATAAAATCAAAGTCTTTGGCGCTTATCGTAATTTTAACTATTTTTCTTTTTCATAATCATCTTGTTAAACGTTCAATTATTCGTCTTACGTCACAGCTGAAGAGTGTCTGACGAGCTTTCCAACGAGTATAGAACGATTTTTATATCTCTAGAAAGTCTCACGTTAAGCCATCTTGCAACATATTTCAAAATCACGAAAACTTCAAATGGAAGCGAAAGTTTCGATAGCTCGAGAACCATTAAAGCTCCCTTCGAGTCTCATTCGATTCAGTGACGAAATAATATGAATTTTTTGCTATGTGCGTGTGTATTGTGTCCGAAAGAAAACTCTTGCGTAGTAAAACAATTGATTTACGAAAATTTTGACCCCGAAAAGCTCAATTACAGTTCGATTTTCGAGGGTTCAAAAACTGATTTTTATAAAACTCTAGCAATTTTTTCCGAGAATTGATAAAATTATAAAAATACAAGTTGGTAAGATACAACTTTCCTGAAAATTTCAGATTTTTCTCTGCATTGAAAAACCAGTAAAAAATCGTAAACTGATGGTTTCGAAAATCGCAGGGGTAATCCTTGATCATTTTGTGAAAACTTTTTTGATTTCAATTTCGTTCAAATTCGACATTTACGTTGATGGTGTCCAAATTAATAATGTTATTAATTCTTCGTTCTTTCGCCCTAAGAAAAGAACGTTAAAGTTGAAAAATGGTATCTTTTCGTGTGTATTCCACAAAATTTGACGAATACCGCATTTAAACGGTTGGTACTAGGGAAAATGCGGTCGATTAAATTACCTAAATTTTCATGTATTCAAACATCCGAATTGAGGACAATTTGTTGTAGTTATCCAGGGCGAAAGTTGAAAATCTTGGAAAACTTGAAAAGTTGGGCATGCTACCACGGATAAATTTTGCAAAAATTGTAACACCAATACTTGCAAAAACAACTAGACACATAGTATACATTATGGCTGTTTATACAGAGGAAAACTATCGACTATTAAATTTTATTATGAATATTATTAAAAAATTAATTTTAATTAATTAAGTTAATAATAATAATTAATTATAATAATTAAAATATAAAATATAAATACAAAATTATTTATTATAATTATACATAATTCAATCAATTAATTAATTAAAATTATTATTATTATTATTTAAAACTATTAAGGGAGGGTAAAAGGACAACACCAACTAAACCCGCTGGCCGCAGCCCCTCCTACGGGCCCGTGGGGCGCTTAGCCCCTAGTTGAATAATAAACCGAAAGATTGGTGTAACGAGATGGTGGAGCAAACATAAATGCCAGACTTTAAATTTTACTGTGCCAACTGGAGCTCAAGGCCTGCAAATCAGCGTGAAAGCGAGCGGCTGAAGAGGTACGTAATAAGTAACCCCTTCCTCCACCACGTCCTGCCCCCTTCCATAGCCTCACAGGAAAAGCAGCGAATTAATCGAAAGTGGGACACGAAACGCTGGATGGGGCGCAAAACATAACTACTCTTTCCTCGGCTCCTGAAAGATCACACGAGGTGTACGAACACAAAATCTCGCTCAGAGGGAGTGCAAGGCTCCTTGGGCGATAAGAGCTCAATAATCGAACGAAATCGACGTGTTTGGGTAGCACAAGTTAGGTAAATTAAAAAATTAATAAGTCCCATAAACCATAAATTTAAAAAAAAAAATGCTGCAACACTTGTACGGTAATTTTCACGCTGATTTGCAAGCCTTGAGCTCCAGTTGGTACAGTAAAATTATTACTTTGCTTCAATTATGGTTTAAGAAGACCAGAAGAAGAAGAAAAACGTTAAGAAGACCATCTATTATAATATTTCGTTAATGGCCGAACATCAGTGAAAGTTTCCACCTAACAGATTGGTAACTATAAAGAGAAATCCGCAGAGAATGCCGTAATTTTAATTATTTTTATTTTCCTTGATTTTTTTCGTATAAAAAATTAAATTATCTTCCTAACGACTAGCGTTAATGTTCGACTAGCGTTCCGACGAGTATAGAACGATTTTTATAGCTCTAGAAAGTCGCAAATTGCATCTTGCTGAATACTTCAAAATCATAAACATTTCAAATAAAACCTGCAACGACTCGAGAACCGTGAAGCTATCCTTTATGGTCTTATTCCTTTCACCGTTCAAAAATCTTAAGAACTTGATACCAAAAAATATATATTTTCATGAAAAACGTCGGAAAACATGAATTTCCTCCCACTAAAAACCCCTCTAAATTGCGATGGCGATTTGGTTAAAAAATTAAGCCATTGTCTGAGCAAAATTGATTTTTAGTGAAAATTTCAAATTTCGTAGGTCATAAAAATTTTATTTAAATTGATATTCGGATTCCGCATGCCTTGAAACGTAAAATCTCCAATTTGGAGGAGAGAAGGGATTGATTTTTTTTGGCGATTAGAAATGTTTATTATTATTAATAAACCTAAATTTCTATTGATTTCTTTTTTTATGGATATTCGGATTTCGCGCAAAATTTCCGAACTAGAGTAGAAGAGGGTCAATTTAAAAAAAAAAATTATTTACTTGTTTTGATTTATTTTTATTTTTGTTTATTTTATTTTATTAATAAACCTAAATTTCTATTGATTTTGGTTTTTAAATGGATATTCGGATTCCACATGCCTTGAAACGTAAAATTTCCGAATTAGAGTAGAGGAGGGATGATTTTTTATTTGTTTGATTTATTAATTTTTAATTATTTATTTATTTTGTATAATATTTTTTATTATTTATTTTTAATGATTTATTTTTGATTTTGGATTTATTTTTTATTATTTATTTATTTGATTATTTTTTATTAATTTTTATTTATTTTATTTAATCTAAATTTCTATTGATTTCGGTTTCTAGGCCGTTTTTCAACTTTGGGAGGCCCAGGTCGAGGAGAAACTTCGTCGCTTCGGCTGGGAACTGAGAACGGGTGGAAGCCCGGCCCCCTCCCAGTTGTTCCCTCCCGTTGGGCAGCTGGAACCCCTCACTGCCCTTCGTCTTCCACCGCCCAGCTGATTCAATCAGCTGACTACTGCCAGACTCCCATGCTCCTCCCTCGACAGCCGTCCTATTGACCTACTTTCCCCCTGTCACTGTCTTACGATTCGCACGAGTGCAAGAGAGAAAGGAAAACTAACACAGACTCAGGACTTGCTGAAAACACACACATGAACGCGTCGCCTGGCAACCTTCCGCAAGAGAGCGAGATTGCGACACTGATCTGCTGTCTTCAGTTATGATCAATTAATTGGTAGGTGACTATGAAATAAACACTGCAACCTCCATTCATTTGAGATAGATAGTAATTATTCCGAACATAATTCGCGAATGTTCCCACCGAAAAACAGATTGGTAACTGGTAAAACTCCGGAGTAACTATATTAATTTTTTTTTCCTTTTCCTTATTATAATCCTTATTATTTCCTTAGATTATTTTATATTTATATTATTTCCTTATTATCCTTATCATTATTATTTCCTTATATTATATTTCTTTTCCTATATTAATTTTATTTTTCAAATTAAAAGCTAAATTTTTGCCAAACAATACAGTTGAAGAGTTTTTGACGAGCGTTCCATTGAATAGAACGAATTTTTAAAGCTCCGCGAAATCTCGAGTTTTACCTTGCAGTGAAGTGACTTCAACTCCAGTAAAAAATTTGAGATTGTTATTGAGATATCTTTGTGAGTTGATGGTGTAAGAATAAAACCTGAGATTATTGCGTGCAAACGAGTTTTGTAATTAATCAGCTTAGTTAGACAAGGACAATCATAACAACCTTTATATCAAATTTGTGAAAAGCTCCCAAATTCAACACAAAAGCTGCGATAGCTCAAGAACCAATGAAGCTATCGACCCCGCGATGGTCTCATTCGATTCAGCGGCCACAAATCTATCAGAAATAATACCTTTTTCTGAAAAACGTTGGAAAATACGAATTTTCTCCCCCTCAAAACCCCCCAAAAAATACTTTTAAAATTGAGGTAGCGATTTTGTAAAAGGACTGAGCTATTCTCAGACCTAGATTGATTTTTGGAGACAATACTCAAGAGTATTCAGTCAAGAATTTACACAGAAAAGGTTTTTTTTTTTTTTTTTTTTTTTTTTTATTCGGACTCTAAATACCTTGAAACGTCAATATCAAATTTTGAGGTGGGTTAGAAATTGTTTATTCTTGGGCCATTGCAATGGTTTACTATTGAATAATATACCAAAATTCAACTCTACAAATCTACCGCAAATATCACACATATAATTTTTTTTCTTGTTTTCCTTAAAATGTCCCAATTTAAAATAGATATAGTTGAGAGTGTTGTAGAACAACATGTATAGAAACGTGAATAAGAAATAGTATGGAAATGAGAATATTGAATAGATAACTTCACTCAACAGCGATTTAGGGTCCGCTTATCAATCGTAGATAAAGAAGAGCTATATCTCGACAGTCTGTGCTACAAGCAGTTTTCTCATGAGAGAGTTTACGGAAAACTACTCGGTAACGCGATTATTTACAATTGATGAACGTGTCCGTTACTAAAGAAAAGTAAAGAACTATTATTTTGGATTATTATTCAATAATAAACCATTGTAATAGCTCAAGAAAGAATTAGAATTTTTTTGGGCGATTAAAATAATGTTTATAGTACAAAAAAATTCTATCTGTCCGCCGTCAACAATTTTTTGAGGAAATTATAAAAGCAGCGTACTTGAAATATTCACCAAAAATCAATCTTGGCCGCAAGACGGCTCAATTCTTTAGTCAAATCGCTACCTTAATTTTAAGAGTATTTTTGGGGGTTTCTTAGGAGGGAAATTCGTATTTTCGAATATACTTTTTAAAAAGGAGTGTTTGGAATCGAATGAGACCATAACGGAGTCGATAGCATTGATGGTTCTCTAGTTATCGCAGCTTTAGCGTGGCAAGTTCGAGATTTTGAGAAATTTAGCGAGATAGCTCAACTCGAAAATGTCTAGAAATATGAAAAACGCTGTATACTCGTAGGAATGCTTGTCGAACACTGTAAAAGGTTTTTTTTTACATAAATAATGAAATAATTTTCAAGTTCCCATTTGTAGGGATTGATGTAATCACACAAAGTTAACAACAATTAGAGATATTTTTCCCACTTAAATTACAAAAGGTTACGCCACTGCCACATTCCTAAATTCTCAATAATTGCCCACAAAGCAGCGATAACTTGAGAAACATTGAAGCGAACAAGATCATAACGAAGTCGGACGTTATGATTTCATTCGGTTCAACCTTAAAAATTAATAATGATAGCAAATACGCTCATGCATAGAAAACATACGAAAACCGCCCTTGAAATTCACCAAAAAAAAATTCCGAGGTATTAATGTAACGCTCTCAGTGAAATAGATCCGGAAATGAATTTACATTGGTATTTCTAAATATTAGCAAAATGAAGGTAACAGGAAAAAATACCTCTCAAGCTGAGGGTCGAATTCGGGTCACATGTGAAAGACAAAAGCTTGACTTATCGCCATTTGTTTTCGGCATTACAATCGGTTCTGTCTCACCGGCAGCTTGGTCTTTCTATGTTTTAACTGTTGCCCAAGGTTGTAATAAATATTTATGAGGATTTAATGAAAGAGGCCAAGCCTTGTGGACACGACTCGACAAATCAGCACAAGTTTCAACCGAAAGTAAAACTCCGAGATTAAAATATCCTCGTGAGGGAAAATTCGCTCAGTTCGAAGACAATTATTAGCTGTCGAGCTTGGTTAATATTGCTGAAGAATAATACAAAATTATTAACGTAAAAAAAAAATGATAAGGAAAAATAAACGCGTCTCAACTTCTCAGCAACTCAATAATCAAGTACGGCTTCCATTTTGACCTCTCGATAGTCCGTAAGGTGGTAACTTTCGGTTTATTATCAACAATAAACAATTGTAATCGCTCACGAAAAATCCAACCACCGCTCAAAATTCGAAGTTTAACTCAAGGTATGTAAAATTCGAATATGATTTTCAACTGGTTCAATTTAACTTGAACTACGGTAATGGGGAAGTGACACTTGTACGAGTAAAACCACAAAGCAACAAACAGATGCACTTCGATGATAAAATTTTGTCTGCAAAAATGAGGATGCAAGACGAACAGTAATACAGATAAAGCAGGTGCAGATATAGTCAAGAGCGCCCAAGGTTCTGAAGTTAATCGACACACCAGTTTTTCCCACAGGTATCTGATCTGAGTCACCTCTCCGGATGACGTATGCTATGAGCCTTCTTCAGCAACGTGAGCATTGTGGAATTTCATAAAATAATAAGAAAATAAGAGTTGAATTTTTTGCCCTAACGATACCGCTGGAGATTTTTGACGACCATTCCAATAGTATAGAACGATTTTAATAGCTCCAAGAACTCTCGAGTTATACCCTCGTGTCGAAATCTGAAAATCTCCCAAATTCGACACAAAAGCTGCGATAACTCGAACCAATGAAGCTCGCGATGGTCTCATTCGATTCAGCGTCCAAAAATCTATAGAAATTGATACCAAATACAACTTTTTCTGAATCAAAATTGGAAAATACGAATTTTCTTCCCTTCAAAATCCCCAAAAATACCATTAAAATTGAGCTAGCAATGTGATTCAAGAATAGGGCCGTTGCGAGACCGAGATTGATTTTCGATGAAAATTTCAAAAATGTAGGTATTATAGTTTGGCCGGAAAAGTGTTGGCGTACGGCGGACAGACATTTTTTTTTTCAATTATTCGGATTCTACATGCCTTGAAACGAAGAACATAGAATTTTGAGGGGGTTTTAGAAAAAAACGCTGCAAATGATTGAACAGTGGTTTATTATTCCTTCGCTTCAATATTGATATATTATGAAGACTATCCATTTGTGATAGTAACTATTCCGAACATTAATTTGTGAATGTTCTCACGGAAAAACAGATGGTAACTATAGAGGAAAAATCCGTAGCAACTATTGTAATTTTAATCATTTTTATTTTTCTTAATTTCCTAATTAAAAAATAAATTTTTTGCCTAGCGGTACAGCTGAAGAGAGTTTTTGACGACCATTCCAATGAGTATAGAACGATTTTTATAGCTCCAAGAACTCTCGAGTTATACCCTCATGTCAAATTTCTAAAAATCTCCCAAATTCGGCACAAAAGCTGCGATAACTCGAGAACCAATAAAGCTATCGACCCGGCGATGGTCTCATTCGATTCAGCGTCCAAAAATCTATATAGTTTGATACCACGTACACATTTTTCTGAAAAACCTTGGAAAATATGAATTTTCTCCCCCTCAAAACCCCCCAAAAATACCCTTAAAATTGAGCTAGCAAGTTGGTTCAAGAATTGGGCCGTCGTAGGACCGAGATTGATTTTTGGTGAAAATTTCAAGAATTCAGCTATTATGGTTTGGCCGGAAAAGTGTTGACGGCGTACGGCGGACAGACAGAATTTTTTTTATTGGATATTCGGATTCTACATGCCTTGAAACGTAAAACATCAAATTTTGAGGGGGGGTTATAAAATTTTTTTTCTTGGGCGATTACAATGGTTTATTATTGAATAATAAACCAAAATTCCTTGGGCGATTACAATTGGTTGATCATTGAATAAACCAAAATTGCATTTCAACTAAAAAAATCTGACGGATCTCGACGGATCGCCACGTGATTTAACTCATCACCGAACTAAATATACCGCAGTGGTCACGTTTTTCCTTGAATCTCGATCCCAACTCGACACGTACCGACGGTTATAAGCACTCAGAAGTGGAAATGCGCCCTTGATAAGCCAGCTGACCCCGAGGACATACCGAGGCTCAGCGAATCCAGGGTTTTACGCCCCTGACCTCAGCAGCCGGATCAATGACAAACGCCACACGTGTACACCGACGGGCAGGTGCGGAATACAGCCATCGATTCCACCCACAGCGGGAGAGAATTGCAAAAACTAGGTCAACCTTAGCGTATCGTCAATCTAGAATTATTCTCCAATTCCGTTTCAACAGCTCGAGAAACAATTAAAATTATCGGAGTCAGCTTTTGTTTGGTAACAATCTCCAACCGAACGAACGGGTTTTGGCACGAGGATATTCAACGTTTCCAACAAGTTTGTATAGATCGATGATGACCTATTTAAGAGCCTGGCCCAGTTCGAAGCCCAGACCTAGCGCGGGTCACGGCTTGCTCGTTTCCAAGGACTCGCATATCGAAATCCGCAACGCTTCTCTACGAAAATTGGGCGAAACTCGGAAAAGAAATCTCATTCTCCTGGCGAAAACGGAAAAATTGCGATTATTCTGTATATTTTTTTGCAGTAATCGAAGTTCGACAATTAACGAAATTTCACCAACGACTCGTTCGATTGATTTTGACAGCGATTTCCAGTCAAATTTGGAAGAAACTTTTTTATCATTATACGCAGAAATAGTATCTGAACGTCTGTGGTAAAAAAAATACATAAATTGTCATATCTCCGTGAAAAATGAGTGAAACTCAATTGAATTTCCAAAGAATGTTTTTTTTTCCAGTAAATGTGCACAATATAATTATAAAATATATAATATAATTTAGATGATGATTAAAAAAATAATATAATTACAATTTAATGTTGAATTAACTGTGATAATTAACTAATTTTTACTTACCTAATAGTTAATTTTTCAATGTTTTTCAAGCAACTATTTTTCAAGTCTTTTTTTACATTACAAATAAATACTACAATTATACAGTATAAATAATATAATCTAATTATAAAATATATAATTTAATTATAAAATATATAATATAATTTAGAATACAATCTAAAAAATAATATAATTACAGTTTAATTTTTTTTTATATTCGATCGCTTGGTTTTTCCGTCGTTCCTTGATTTTGCTCGCATTTCTCTTGGAAATTGTGTAAGGATTTAATTTTCCCATTCGTGGCCTGAATTTCGGCCTAGTAAGGTTTTTGATTCTAGCTTCCTTCGGTTGAGTTGCCAGGTGTCTCCGATGGGAGCCTCGTATTTTGTATCGAACCTGTTCAACACTGAGATAGGTTGCAAAATGTGAGCGGTTCCCCGACCTCGAAGCGGACGGCCTTGCGGCCGCCCGACCATTGGATCGTCTAGTGTTTTTCGCATCCGTCCGTGTATATCACCTTGTCTGTATTGTGGTCTTTTCAGCTGCTCTTAAAGAGCCCGTCGTCTTGCCACCTGGTACCTATTCTCCATGTGTTCCAACAAAGAGTCGTCCACTGCATTCCAGTTTCAGACCGATGATGCCGTAAAAGGTCACAACCCTAGTCTGAAATGCCTGCATAGCCAATGTCAACACTTTTTAAACGGATTAATGGGATTGCAATTTTTGGAAATTTCGACTCTTCGGCAGTAAGGCAGGAAAAGTATTTTTCGCTTCGACGTTAACAAATAGCCCGCCATTTCCTTCTAAACTTGGAAATAATACATTTAAATCACCTCCTGGATTGTTACCGTCCCTAGGCCTCTTAGTGACATTTTTAATTATTAGTCGATAATATACCATTGTAAACGCTCACCCCCTCAAATTCCAACCCCCCCCCCCACAATTTGATGTTAGATCTGTTGTGGGATTAACATAAGTTATATCTCCTACATTATTATTTTTCAGATCTCCTAGACCAAAACTTCTGTAGTTAAACGACCAAATTAACTTTGTTGTTGGTTGTAAAATAAATAAAAAACATTCGATTCTCAAACTCCGAACAGAATGGTTTTTCTTATTCAAAAATATTCAACAACTAATTCAAATAAGATCAAGGCATGTAGAATCCGAATATCCGATAAAGAAACTCTGGATCCAAATAAATAAATTATTTATAGTATTGAAACTACTAGTGTACAATAAAAAATCGTTCATCCCATAGCCAATAACATACCAGACTGATGTGAACGTGACCCAATCTCTAATCAGTAATACTCAAATAATTCACCTTATCAGGCAAATATGTACTAAGGAATTTCAGGAGGGAATAATAACAATGACGGAAAGGCATAAAGAGAAATAAACTAATTCAGACGAGGTCTGATGCGCATTAAAATACACGACAATGTTTACAAGGCAGTATTATTTGCTAGAAGGCATAAAATAAGATAGCGGGAGCTCTATCTCGTCTCGCAAGTTTATCGCAACTCGCGAGGTGCGGAGATATTTAAAATGCAGTTTTGTTTGAGAAACAGTGGATTAATTTTTGAGCCGGACACAGAAATAAATTACGTCATACAGCAGTGCATCGCTCCAACGTAAACATTTTCTAATTTTTTTTTTCTAAATTCTATTTTTTTTAAATTTCATTTAAATTTTCTAAAAAAATCATTTAAATTTTCTAAAAAATTTATTTACATTTTCTAAAAATTTCAGATTTTTTACGGAAATATGACGATGGTTGTCACTTTTTGACCACTGGCGGACGGACCTGTATATTTCTTCAAAGAGTGTTTCTTGGTATAGTGTTATGATTTTTTTCCCAATTCACTTCCTTCCGAAGTCGACTTTTTAACGTTCCCAATACTTCCAGTTACTACGTAGGTATAGAAGTTAAAAGCTACAAATGATTGTACAGTGGTTTATTATTCCTTTGCTTAAATTATGATTTGAGAAGACCTATCCTAACTATCCTGAACAGTTTTGCAAGCGTTTCTACCTAACAAAAGATTGAAAACTATAAAAAAAAAGAAAAAAATAAATTAAAAAAAAAACTTAGAAAATATCGTATGTTGACATTTTTATTTTTCTTAATTTTTTTATGTTTACCTATTTAATTTACTTGTATTGTGTTACTATTTTCTTAATTTTTTTACTTATTTTTTTACTGTTATTTTATTTATTTTCTCAACATTTTTGCAAGCCTTTCCACCTAACAAAAGATTAGAAACTATAACGAAAAATTCCTTAGAAAATATTGTAATTTGGAAAATTTTATTTTTCTTAATTATACGAGTCGAATTCATTGCATAACGATAAAGCTTGCGAGAGTGATTGACGAGAGATTCAACGAGTAGAGAACAATTTTTATGGAGCCAAAAACTATGGATATTTACCATTTTGCCAAATTTCTCAAAATCTTGGAAATTCCTCACAAAAGCTGCAATAACTCTAGAACCATAAAAGCTATCGACACTTATAGTCTCATTCTCTATAGAAATTGATATCAAACGCACCAATATTTCAGAAACATCGAAAATATGAATTGCCTCCCGACGTTGTGAAAGAATTGGCCCTTTGTCAGACCGAGATTTCTTCTTCGAGAATTCAGCTATTATAGATTCCTCAGAAACTGTAATTTATTTACTGTACAATCATTTAACAAGCATTAAAACGTAAAACATCAAATTCCATGGGGGGAGGTGTATTTTTTCCTAAGCGAAAAAATGTTATTATTGAATAATAAACCAAAAGCAATTATCGGCTTATAAAATGAAATATTTTGTCGTTCTCTGTTCGATACAGAAGAAATGACTTTGTTAGCGATTTAGGCAACCAAAACATTGACATCAACCGTATTTACGTCCGGAAAAAGCGAGCATAACGAGAGAGGGAGTGCGAGAGGGTGATAGTTTAAAAACATCGTTGGCCTGCGCGGATCTGGAGGGGAAATATCACTGCCCCTACCTTATAAAGGACTACACACAACACTAAAATTAAACACTTGGACTGGTTCCACGAGCAACAGAGAGAACCGCCCGGATGTTTCCAACTAGAGGGAACTAGGACCAGAGTTCGGTAGTGGGGATTCTTGGTCAGAGTAAGGAACTCTCTCCTACTTAAGATAATTGCGCTTGTGTCGAACAAATCGATAAAGAGAGCAGCCGCGAATAATATCTGGACTTGATCATGATCCATATCCCAATATTCTAGTAAAACTGTCACGCTACTAGAACCAAAACTAGAAACCAGGTGATCTGGTTCTGTAGAGATCGGTAACTAAAAGCAAGTCCTTGGCAACTATTGTAATTTAAAATATTTTAATTGATTATCTAATTAAACGTTAAATTATTCGCCTGAAGATACAGCTGAAGAGAGACGACCTTTCCGAGTATAGAACAATTTTTATAGCTCTAGAAAATCTCGAGTTATACCACCTTGCCAAATATTCCAAAACCACGAAAATTTCACATAAAAGCTCCTATAACTCCAAACAATTAAAGCTATCTTCTTCATTATGGCCTCATTCGTGGAAATACGAGGTTGTGTGAGCCTAAAACAAAAATTAGGCGTCATCTACTTGCCATAGCGAAAGCTCAAGACCTCGAGCGTTCAAAAATAATGGTTCATAAAATAATAAAACCGTATCAGCCAGTTTAATAAAAATAAAATAAAATAAAATAATTTAAAAAAAAAAACTTTTTTTTGGTATCATGGACATTGGAATACAAAATATTAATCGTTCTTCATAGAATTTTTCGAAGGTTATTAAATATTGATAACTATTTAATACCACCTCAGAATTGACCATATCTTTCAAAACTCAAACAGCCTATTTTACCATTGTTAGTTATTGAAATGCACTAATCTACACATTTTCTCAAGGAATATTTAATACTTTTCTCAGGCTCATCGACAATTACACTGAATGAGAGAATCCGAACAAAATTTTAGAAACTTACCAAACGGTAGTGCACGATAATGGAATCATTTGATACTCAAAACCACTATAGATACTTATTGAAAATTAAATGCATTACCAAGGAGAACATTTCGCCAAATTTGAATAATTTTCATCGGAGATATGACAACCGCGTATGCCACTTTTCGACTTGTTCAGAAATTATTCTAAGGATGGAATTAATTTTTTTTTCCAAAAACGTCTCTGTTCCGAATTCTTTTTCCGACGTCTCAAAGGCTAATTTACCTCATGAAAACTACATTTAAACAGCCAGTCAACGTTTTGGAAAGACCATTCTTTCGTCGAGATGACCTGAAATGTTTAAATCTCAACCTGAAGCTCTGGAGTAGACGAGGCTGTTGTCATTCGAACGCACAAGCCCCTTTCATCAATTAAAGGGCCGATCAACCAGAGGCCGAGGGTACCTCTCGGCCTTTCTCATCCCCTCTCTTCAGCAAGCAGTCTGGCTCGGTTCAACGCACTCCGACAGTGTTTTCTCTCTCTCAACAGCTCGAACCCCCACTCACGTCTCGTTGGGGCAGAGGGTTTTTAAAAAAACATCCAAACAGTATGTGGAGGGATGGAAAATGGAAAATATGGAACATCACGTAAAAGTCGACTGGACAGTGAAAATGATAGGTGATGCGCTACGTGAGGATTTAGCCAGAGAGCTTCCGTTGGTGATTTTATCAAGGATGCAACAAAGTGACAGCATTGACTGGAGATTGTCTGACCGTATCCGACGAAAGTATGATCAAATTCGTAACTGTGGACTAATAGCAGCACTCATCCAGAACAAACAAGAGACTAGACAAAGAACAAGAATGGGACAACAAGAGAAAGGAGCAGAAAAATTGACATTTTTGTAGGGAAGAAATTGCGGGAAATCGTGTGGACAAACCTAGGGTATGAGGTGCCAAGGTAAATGTTACACAAAAAATGTGAAATACAAATGAATGACGGAAAACCTGTTAAAAATATGAAACCTATAAAAAAGTCACAACTTCATAGCATTTCGATTACCTATTTTATTGAATCCTTTACCATGATACATGTGAAACGTTGTTAATAAATTTTAATTGTCGTATTGATCCACTTGACAACATGAGATTCATGAACATTTTTCGTTTATAGGCCGGAAGCTTGCAAATTAAATCATTCTATCAGATGCATATTTTGCAAATTCAGATTCTATGGACACAGGTGATCAGGTCAAACGAGTAGTTCGATATATTGATGAAGCTCACACAATTACCATCATAATAAAAAAAACCTCAAAATGTGTAGGTACTTTTTATTAAAACAAGAAGTTGGTTTTTTTAAATCTGAAATTGGAGATTTATTTGATCACTTCCCCTAAAAAAAGTTTTTACTTCCAGTTACCAAATGATTGAACAACTGACATTTTCACCTCTCAATCACCTTCAGAGTGGTTACTTTTTGAAGTCGTCGTCTCTCTATTAGCAGAGCTTAGCTAAATACTTCGATGTAATTACATTATGATCGCTGACAACAGGGCCTCTCTAATATTAGTTGCAAATGAATTTTAGCTGTCTAATTGAGCATACGCGAAATCAAGAAAACTCATCCAATATTCGTACAAATTGTGATTCTATCACTTTTTTAAAACGACGGGTTATAAGGTTAGAATATCATATGGATTTTATATTCCTACATGTCATCTTTCCTCAAAATTCTGCCCCGAACGCTTCCAGTTCCAGTAAACTAAAGCTCCGCAGCCTGTCGAACCGTAGTATTATGACCCTCCACTTTCTGCTGCCGAGAGCTGCCATTCCCCGCCACCAACTTCATGCGAGTTTTAGAACGTCGACTGGGAGTGATTATCATCAACATCGATCCCAGCTGCTCGCCATTTGAATGGCGCTAGTGCCTATGTGAGATTCAACTCCCTCTCAAAATATTCGCTAAAAACGTCGGGCCTGAGAAGCAGAAAAACTATATTTAACACCCTACCGATGAAATGATGAAGTTCGGCAATTATTCTGAACAAGAAGTGACAAAATTTTCCGTACCTCTCAGATAAATGAATGATGTTCAAAGAAATTTGTCTCATGAAACCCAAAAATAAAAAAAAACGTTGGCAAACAATAACGGAAAATTCGAATTACGAGGAAATACGGTATGTGATTGTTGCCATGAAAATCAAGTGACATCCAACCGTCGTAACAAACATTTTCAATACTTTGAGCCTGTAAATACATTGATTTTTGCGGACTGTAAGAACCGAAATACGAAATACGCACTAATGAATAAGAGAAAAATGATCATAAAGCGGAAGTACTGTAAAAAGCGAAACAGAAGAAAATTTTGAACGGTTTTATCTCGGACGTACTGTGTGTTATCCTGAACTGGAAACGGATAATTTGCACATTCACTGGGAGAACATTATCTGAAAATTTCATTGAGATACATCCCTTTTTCAGGGAGATGTGGCGATTTATGACGCTTTTTGACCACAGACAGTTGTTCAGTAAGTGTTTCTGAATGTAGTACTAAATTATACTACATACTATAAGCAATACTAAAAATAATAATTTTAAAAAAATATAATGCTATTATTAAGTATTAATAAAATATTAACATTAATTAAATTATTATTAATTTATTTATTATTTATTAATTAAAATTATTATTATTTAATTAAATTATTATTAGACCTCAATACTTTCACTAACTACGTAAGTAAATATGGAAGCAAAAAATAACTTTTAGTCGAATCTGAGCTAACAAAGTAGATGGAGAACTTGTAGATATGTCCATAACAGCAATCAATGATTTATTATAAGATTTCTTATTCGTTAAGTTAAATGGCCAAGTCACAACAAATCCACTGCCTTGGAAGTCGCAGTGACGCAGGGTTGCCTATCCCTCCACAAAACCCACAGGCGCAAAAAAAAATCGTATCGCCCAGATTGCTCATGAAATTTAGATTAGATCGCTAGAAAATTGAATTGAAGTGTCGTTCGTGCGGACACTGAAATAAAAATAATATTTATCGTCACATTCGATCGTTCGAAACTAACCAGGGAATGAATTCGAACAATCGGAAATTAGGTAGTTGCAATAACTAGGAGCAATCAGGCGATAGGAGGTAATTCGCAGAGAACGTCAATAAAGAGCGCCCGTTCTGCGCAATCGACTAGCAAACATATAGATCATAACCGTAAGCCAGACTAAGGTGGCTTATTAGCCTGCTCCGTCGAATGGAGTTGATTTAAAAGGAAAAAATATTCAGGTCGAAAAAATTGCACGCCAAAGGTGACCTAGCCAATGGAGTCCCAGGTCGAAGCTCTGCAGTCTGGTGAAAGTTGAAGGAGTGCCTTGTGCAGGGTTTTCCTCCAACAAGCTGGCAGAAAAACGATTGCCATCGCTTTAAGAGACGGAAAAAAGGGAAATTACTACAACGCTGCACAACGAACGAGCTTAGCGAAAAAATTGGCTAATTCAGATACGCGAGGATGTCATCAAAGCAAAGGCAAATGTCAAATCGTGGCTATGTAGATAATTCGCAGAAAATAATGAGGCCGTGGAACGTATTGTCAGTTCCACTTGAAGGAACTGTACCGTTGAGAAATAATTGACAGCAACACGACTAGTATCACTCTCGTTAAACGCTTAGTAAATAATGTTATCGAACTACTTGAGCGAAAAATATAGATACGTCCATATAATGAAACGGGTGAAGGACAAAGCAGGGAGGAACAAAACGGAACGTAATGGCCATTAGACTGAGAACTCACCTTATTGTCAAGAAGTACAACTGCCTTGGACGGGAACGGTCAGCCGCGGAACGGAATCGAGCATATTGCGATGAAATGTTAATCGGGAGTATTTCACACGCGCATACGTGAAACAATTTGAATAGGTTCGAAAATTGATTTAAAGGGAACTAGGTACAAGCATAGACAAACCACAACCCGTCCACGACAGGACACAAAGGACTGGAAGGGAAGTCTCCTGTTCTCAGCTCTGTTGCCAAGGGGGGCACGTCGAAAATGTATAGGGGAAGGAAGGACAGTGTTGCCAACATAGCTCGCGATCAGCTGATCATGACTGCTGGACGAAAACATATTCCCCTCCATTCAACCTTGTGTTGACATACGCATCAGAAGGCAGACTGGTTGGATAAAAATGCTCCTGCCATCTAACGTACATCGAGCGAACTTCTAGTTTAGTTTCGCTAAGGGCCGGTTTCTCGAACCACTGCTAATCGCGGTGTCAGCCAACCCGTTGTCAAATCGATTTGACACCGGATCAACAAAAAGCGTTTCTCGAACCACAATCACTGGCGGGTTAGCTATCGCCGGGATATCAGCCGCCATCTTGCCTGAACTGCCAAATATTCTCCCCAGACTCGGTTTCGAAGGAATTTCTCGCGAACATCGTCAGTTGTTGTTGCTGTTTTCGGTCATTTCGGTGTTTTTCGTATTCGAACTTTCAAGTTCAACGGCCAAGGTGTTCTCGCTGTTTTACTATTTCGAATTTTCCAAACTCTTGTAATAAGCGTTCTTCGTTTTATCATCACGTAAGTGTAAACACGTATTCAAATGTTGGTATAAAACAGAGGACTTTCACTAGTAGGTATTTTATCCAATAGTGTTGTTATTTCAGTGACCGCTAGCAATAGCTAAAAACGCGAGGGGGCCAAACTTTTCGCCATCTGAAGAAGATCTGTTGGTGCAGCTAGTCGCAGCTTTTCGTACTACGCTGGAAAACAAAAGGACGGATGGCACGACATCGAGGGAAAAAAATGCATGGGAGGAAGTAGAGCTTCGCTTCAACGCCCGTAGCACTGTACCCCGATCTGGTAAGTTGGTTATTGCATGAGAATTATAGTTGTGCCTTCACTAATGTTTGGTCTGATATTCGTTGGATAAGGGCTGTAGAAGGTAGTTACAATTATTCACACGTATTATGTAAGGTATCATTAAATTGCTGAGTTATCTAATTCACTGTAATGTTACTGTATCATAATTATTAAACCATACATTACGTATATGAGTTTCATGTATGTTAATGTAACGTACTATTTCTGGAGATTAGGGACTTCCTACATAGTGTAAAAAATAATTGTTGTTTAACTTAACTCACACCTATTAACCACTTGTGAAAAGCTATTCAGTTTCTCATCACAGATCTACATTCTTTGCAGAATCTCACGTGATGCTGTTCGATTTTATGAAGAGCCACGCGACCGGGCGCATCAGCCACTATGATGACGACCCCCTCGGTTAGTTGGTTTCCGAAGTCGTGGCCTTATCACAACAATTCATTCAACACTGCTGTTATTTATAAATTGTTGTAACTGTTCTGAACGAAATAACATTTTTCTTGTTGTGCTTGATTTTTTACAGATTTTCCTGTTCCAGAGTTGCCTCACCCTACACAGTTTCAGAAGAAAAACACAAGTTCAAGATGGAGACGTTAAAAGAAAAGCGGGCCCTGCAAAGGAAACTTTTGGAGCAGAAGTTGCTGTACCGCAAGATGAAGCTGGAGAAGAAAAATGAATACAACTAACATTACTGATATGTTTGTAACTCATGTTTGTACATTAAATTCTATATATTGAATTTAAAGAAAAGCCTATTTGTTGCTGTTCCTGTCCTGCAATCTAATTAATAAAAAATGTAGTTGTACTGAATAGTTACAGCACTTGAAGATAATTTTTGGAAAGAAAGTGTAGTTCTTGGTAACTCAACATTCTTATCAATTGTAGTTATCAATCAGGGATAAGGCCGAATTACTTTTACAAATTCCTTCACCAAGCTTTTGAAAAACTCACTTCTTCCTACAGGGCTTGGAAATACATTCCCTTGAAAAGTTGGTGAACAAACAATTTTAATTCTTCGACTACATCCCTGTTCGATTGCAAAAAATACTTGACAAAGCGTAGATCATCATCAGGAACCATTAAATTAGTAGACAAGTGGAGAAAAGTAAACATTTATTCATTGGTGGTACAGTACATTTTTCAGGGTCGGTTAATACTATTGAAATGAGACAAAAAAGGCTCTCGGCTCCTTCTGACACTTTCAGTAGCTCTGCTGGCACCACGCTATTCATAATTTGTAGTTCCATAGCTTCATATCCCACAATGACACTTGTACCAAATGTGCCGTTCTCAAACCTAGAACAAAACAATGAAAAGGCACAAAAAGGTTAGGGTCAACTCGGCTAACAATGCTGATAAAAACAATGAGCTAGTTATGGTGATGTGCTGACAAATGTTGCATAAACCTGGACCTACATCGCCCTGGTGAAGCCCAAAACGTCAATATTTAGTTTTATGCGCTCCAATAATACTCCTTTTATATAAATTGCTGTTCAATACTAGCTATGGAAATCGGTGCTTTGTTCATCAAAATGTCAGCGTGCTAAGAAGCATGCCCTCTGCGCTGACAGGATTGCCTCTGCAAAAAAAAAGACCAATAATTTAAAAAATGGCATCATGCTGCTTTCACAGGCAACTTACCTACTAGCCGAACATAATTTTTCATAAAAAATGAGCTGTTGAGATATCTTTCTCTAATCAAGTGAAACCAAACTGCAGAAAACAGGTTCTCATCAATTACTAATTAGGTACGTAAAACAGTTGACGAAAGCTACATACCTACGGTCGTTGCAGATCGGCAGTTTATCATTTATGAGGGATAAAATGTATTCCGCGCCTTGTTTCGACAGTCGAAATCTGAAACAAGCTGTACACATTACTACCTTCTTTTGAGGTGTGATGTACAGAAATATGCAATATGTGTTGTAGCAATCAATTATTTACCTGATATGAAATTCTGCGTCCGATCAATCAGGAAAGAATTCAAATCTTGGCCGCAGCTGTCGCTCAGACTGGATTAACAAGACTGGCGAAATCCTCGTCGTCTGTAAGATCTTCTATCACGGCAACTATGTTCGTCTTTTCAACAACAACGAAACAGTTAACTTAGAAAGACGTTACTCTATTCGCGCAACGTAAAAAAATAATGTAAAAAGTAAAACGTAACTCAAGCGCAAACCGACGAGCAATTTCTCGTCAAATGTTTTCGTTGGAATGCAGAACAACTTACTTACCTCGTCTCAATCTGTATCACAATTATCATCCATCGATGCACAATCAATCGCAAATGCGATCACTATTTTGCGTTATATATTTTTTTTAAATCACAATTCGAATAATAGTTTGAGAAAAAACAAAACAACTCGAGAAATGAACTAGTCACTAGAAATAAACAAACGAAACAAAGATGTCCGCTTCCCGGCGTTTCGCCTCAAGGCGGGTGGGGATTCTCGACCAATGAGAGCCCTCGTCAAAGTGCTAATCGTGGGTCCTCGGCCGATTACAGTTATGGCAAACTGACCCGTCGTCAAACGCTAACATTGGTTCAAGAAACGCTTTTTCCGACCCGTTGTCAGTTGACACCGTTGTCAGAGTTAATCGTGGTTCGAGAAACCGGCCCTAACACTGATTCGACCTTATCAAGAATTGCGCCTCATAATCGGCAAACTTGCAAAACTGCTTATTCCAACTGCGTTTTTTTTTTCTTCTTCTTCTTCTTCTTCAGTGGTATATTGAATCATAAATTCGCACTTTGTACATGCACCGATACGTTTATTGAACCAATGGAGAGTCCATTAGAGCGAATCTGCAATTATTTGAAAAAAAAGTTGCAAATCATTCTATAGTGGTTTACTATTCATTCGCGTCGATAGTAATTTCGAACTTTTGCCAACGTTACCTACCACAAAAAAAAAAAAAAAAAAAAAAAAAAAAATTGGTAATTATGAGGCGAAACTCCGTAGCAACTAAGGTAATTTTAATCATTTTGTTCCCCCATAAAAATACCCTGAAAATTAAGGTCCCGATTTGGCTAAAGAATTGGGACATTGTCAGGCCAATTATTGGTGAAAATTTCAATTACTTATGGAGCTTGTACAGTTTCATCAGTAAAGTGTTGAAGGCAGAAATTTTGTTATCATACGTATACCTTGTAACATAACTCATCAACGTACTGGGTTGGTGAGGGGGAGAAGAACCAGGCGACATGTTCTCCGATTTTTTACCTATGGTTTTATTACCTATGGTAACCTATGGTTCCACATCGCCCTGAGGATGCCCGAAGGGGCGAAAGTACTCGGCCAGTAAATAAAAAATCGGAGAACATGTTGCCTGGTTCTTCTCCCCCTCACCAACCCAGTACGATGAGAGATGCGACGACTCAACCAAGAATAACTCATCAAATTTTGAAAGTGGGTTATGGGGGAGGTGGATGTTTTACAATTTTTACAATGGTTATCATTGAATAACAATCAAAATATCATGGCAGAGTGACGAAAGTGAGCACTGGAGAGTTTTTGTTAAACTTACGATAAGCATAGTGAATCTGCCACATTCGTTATTTTGTTTTGAGGTATAATAAAACATTTCCACAAATCGCACTATAGCTTACTGTTGAATGCGGTTGTTTCTTTAGTTTCCCACGCATGATAAGGCCTATCGACTAATAATAGCTCTTCAGCAGGCATTCCCGAACGATTGAATGGCGAATCTTCTTTTCTGAAGCTCAGCGATGGAACTAATTTGTCTCGTCACATTTGCCTGATTTGTAACTGTAAAAATAAAAATCTAATTTTTCCAGACTGACTGGAATTTAATACCACCCACCAGCGAGTCATTTGTACGGTGTTTTTAATTAATAAGCTTGAAATTACGTTTCTTCTCCAAGGAAAGACAGGGCAAATTGAAAAAGTCTAGTAGAACGTGGAAGTTTAATATCATAATGTTGAAAGAGAACGCTTTACAACGGACATTTCATGCAATTCAGGGATGTGGGTACCAAATGATAACAGCACAGTATCAGATATCACAATGGAACAAAAGAAAGAAGGTAAAATTTGAGCATGAACGTCTTGACAGTACTGAGGAATGAACCATTATTGTGAAAAGTTTAAATTGTAACAAGAGGTCAAAATATTAGAAGTCCGAAGACAAAATACAAAGCTCTCTGCAAAAATATGGCTGTCTAATTATAATAGTTCGTTCCTTCCAAAAATGTCTACAAATGTACGTTGCGATTCGTTGGTACAATATTTACCTTATTGAAACAGCCAACTTCTATATTTAGCACTAGAAATGCACATGAAGAACGGTCATTTAATTCAAGTTGAGGAACTGATTTCTTAAAGCTTTTGAACATGAACGTATTCCCTGGCTAAATTTCTTCACATCATAATTGTTTTGCACCAATGAAACGGTGAACAGTTGAATTCATATTTTCCTTTTAGGTCTATTAGGTAACAACAATTTTCACACGTAACGCTATTATTAATCTACAGAACAATACACACCGCAGCAGTTTCATTAAAAGGATCAAAAGTAGAGGAAGGTTCGGTTTGGTGAAGCATCCTAACTACCCTCGACGTTGTCCCATCGTTTGTGAACTTCAGGTCCAAAATCGACTATTTCAACGTGCACCGCTTGGAATTTCTCGAATTTAGGCGGGATAGGACAAACTCGATATTTGACTCGGTCACCAGGGAGAGGTACGTACTCACCTTCAATGCTGAAATCAAAAGGGAATATTAGAAATACATTTTGGTGAAGGCAAAAGTTAACCACCTTAGAGGTCCCAACGTCTTACTTTTGGTGGCCGCTAAGAAGAGACTGTTAGCTAATGAGTCATTGTGCAAAAGGCAAGAATAATCCCCGAAAAAATTTCAAACCCCATGGGAATGGCTACTAGTGCCATTTGAGGTTATTTAGATACATATTAAGAAAAAAATATGTTCCAGTAGTAATTGATGCACATAATAAATGGCAGGAAGAATTTCTGGCAAAAAATATGCCTTAGTCGGTCACAATTGTTCCGTCTTTTGTATTTAAAAAAAAAAAAAAATCATTTCGCATGAAAATAGGAAGAAATTCAAATGAGTTGCTCCATTTTCAACTAACAAATGAAGCGGCCGAGAATGCAATCTACAAAACGAACTCTCAAGGTCTTGAAAGGTTTGTTACAGAGGAGAATTAAACTTATTTTACATCCATTTTTACGTAGTAATGGAAGTATTGTGATCGCACGAAAAGTCGAATTTGGCTGGTGCCGAGGCTGAAAAAATGTATTGACCGGGATGGCGATTATGTCAAAAAATAAACATATATTTTGGAACATACCCTGTAAATTTGGTTAAAATATTTATGCACTTTTCGATTTTTGGCAGCAGTTGTAACCTTATTTTCTGGATATCCCTCGTAGTAGGGCGTGATTTAAGCATAAATTACAAGCTAGTAAATAAAAACTAGTTTTATAATAAAATAGTTAAGATAATTTTTGACTACGAAATCAACATACTCAGATATATGAACGAAAATCGATTCTTCCGTAGAATCCCTTGTAATAAAGCCATGACCCTTTGAGCGGCAGAAGGATTTGACAACACCAGTTTCTTGAGGATTCTGAAGAGCTCTAGCTGACCTGCGATAAATATAATTTAATTATTAAATTAAATATTATTTAGTTTAAATTATTGAGTTAAAATATTCAAGTCATTCTTTCTATCTGTGACCAAGATTTTTCGAAATACTAGAACAAACCTTTCCTCTTTTTTTCAATCACAATCAATTAATTATTTAGTACAGTAGAACCAGCAACCAACTCAATTTAATTATTAAATGTTTATACATTTATGACCCTAACACAATGTACATTGAATTCTCTTTCATACAAACTGAATAATATTTCGAATATTCGGCATAAAAATGTCTTTTATAGAGACTGAATATGAGCACCATCAATACCATGCCGAGAAAAAAAATGAATTTCTGCAATTGATACCTAGTTGTTACAATATACTTAAATTGGGCAATGAGTAGCTGTATAATTGGTTTTTTTCTTATTTGATCTGCTCTAAATATTGTAGCAAAACGCCCTTGTAATGTACGCGAAGGTAAAATACTCATATAGCATTAATGTTATTATAAGTATCCAATGTTCCGGTTGAAAGATATCACGCCATGATTGCCGTTTGGCCAGCACCTTATTTTAGGAGGCGTACGTTAGGATAGAGCGTACTCAATTGAAATCTCACAGGTGTGATGTACGTAACGAGTATAATTATGTCATAAATATGCAGAACCCCGTCAATCATTCACCAAAAGTATAAATTTATCTTCTTATTTAAAGAAAAAGGTTGAAAATATTTTTTTTATCCTGCGGCTCACGTGGAATCGGTTCTTGTTCTCCGAGTGACCATCGGACTGGGAACTGCCGGGCTGTGGCCGCCTTCCAAACTAGACAAACTGTCCGATCTGATGGGCGAACGAAACGGAGAAGACATGGCAATTTCGATCAAGTAATTTTCCTTTTTTTAAGTAAGAAGAAGCCGAGTATAGCGCGACGTCAAAAGAAAAATAAATAGCGATACTTGAGCTGAATCATGAACCGCCAGCCGCTACTACCAACACAACAAACAACAAGAACAAGACAGAGGTTGAACTATGAAGAAACTTTATCGTTTCGTTATCAGCACTTTAGTTATGACCTATGCGGCGAAGTCATGGCGAACATGAGAAATTATTTCGCTGATGTGTGCTTCAAATGAAACTACTTCACAATAAAAAATAAATAATCATTTGGAATTTCCTCAACCGCAATCGCTGTTATTTAGCTTCGATTCATACCATTAACAACTTAGTGAGACGATTTTTTAACTAGAAATCCATATTTACTACGGAAAATATTAGATATCGAACGCGCTGATATACTATCGATAGTTGTTGTTCATTTGAGGGAATGGATATCGATGTTGAAAACTAGCATAATTATTAAATTCTCCTAATGACTTGACTGCAATTTTTTACTGGCGATTGGTTTACTTGAATAATTTTTAAAAAATGTATTGCTTTGAATATTCTTCGTAAATTCAATACTTTTTAACAAAACACTACTGGAAATTTTACTCTTAAATCACATTCTAAATATCACCCAATGTAGGTAGGTGGTTTGATTTACAAAAAGCAAAAATATTATTCGCAGTTTTTTTAAAATACCCGAAATTTACCAGGATTGCTCAATGAAACGAAAACAATATCTAAATAGTAGAAGGTACCAAATGCTAAAATAAAAAAAACGAATTATGTCAATAGTTAGCCAACACTGTGCTATCCTTAGACTTGAACATGAAGCAGTGTTGCCAAGTTCCCCTTTTTGGGAGAAAACTCCCCTAAAACGAAGACAAAATTACTCTCTCCTCTGAATCCTCCCCCAGTCTCTTTTATATTCGCTGCTTTTTCCGTAAAATGTAGAGCGAAGTTGAGCGATAATTTCTATGTATGCAATTTGAGTGCTACTACTTCTCTTGATAGTCGAGTGGGCACAAAATGTAACACACAACAATGGTGCAGACTTTTTTTTACCATGTGAGAAATGTTTTATTAAATATTTGAAGTCCACGTTTATCATGGTGATATGTTAAGGTGAAATGAATACTAGGATGAAAAAAATAGGAATACAGGGCCCTGAATATCCCCTTTTTGTTAAAAAAAACCACCAATTTTCCCCCTTTTTCTAGTCAAGGTTTCCCCCAACTCTCCAATTGAGGCCTGGCAACACTGCGTAGAAGATAGATGGGCAGAATCAATCCAGACTGGAGACCGTCTCAGCTGACTGTTTGTTTTGCATCTTCGCTCTTCAAAACCATTTTTTTGTCGCGTAGTAAAGTCGCAGTTTCGTGCGAGTGTTTTTGTTCCTCGTAAAGTTTGATTTTCGTTTTACAAATGGCTCGAGTCGAACATCAAAGTCAAATCGCCTACGTCGACGAGTGCGCCGGCCTTTGCAACTGTCGCTACGATGTGTATTTTTGCCAATGCGGTGGAGATGTCAACTGTGAGTGATCGATATTTTCCCCCGTTCGTTTCCTACGTTCTAAGGAGTTTTGAAAATATTTCCATCTTTGGTGAGAGTGAAATTCAATTCTATTCGCCGATCGCCTCCGTTTGATTCGGTCGTCCGATTGGATGATTTCTTTAGTCCTTCCCATTTGGATACAGCTATCGTATCCCTAAGACAATGCTTAGGCATTTTCAATTATCATAAATTATCTCCATATTCAAGATACTGATAAATTTCAATTTTTTGCAGTTAAGCACATAGATCATGTACTGTTTATGTGGCATTCATGCTTTTTTTGTGCTGATGCGTCCAATAATGCTCATCGTTCACCTATACTATTGATCCGTCATTATTTTTCACAAAATAGTAAAAAAGAGAATAATTCTAATTAATGAATTAAATTTTTCTACCTATTGATGAAAGAATATTTCATGATTGTAAGACCTCCGGGCAGTCTGATTATCGCCGAGGTACACCTCTTAATGCTAGGAAATGTTGAAGGGAAAAGGATGTATTAACTCCCGCAAATATAGAAAATCATTGAATTTTTATTATTTTTGGTGGGCGTTGGGATTTTTTCGGGTTGGGGATTGAATTCTTATAATTTTTGGGTTCTGATCTATGGAAAGGAATTGCATTTTTCGGCGTATTTTTGGGTTTATACATAAAAAACTTGATAGTTTGGGAATTATTGTTTTCGATAGGTAATCTTTAGTGTTCGCTACACGCCACTATTTTTTAGCCAATGGGATTACAGCCCTTTCGTACCACCTGTTTCAATTTTGAGTAGTACGCCTGGCAAATTTCCATTTTTGAGTGGTTTCGACGGGGAAATTACGTGTTGTACAAAGTATGGGCCGATATCGGACTATTTATTCGGGAGGGGGTTGGCAAGCGCACAACCCCCCTTTTTTCTTTGCCTGAGGGTTTTGTGGGGGTGTTAGGCACCCTCTGTGTCACTGCGACCTCTGAGTAGATCTATTGTGACTTAAACCTTTCTTAGTAATACACGATGGGCATCCCAGCCTCCTGAAGGAAGGCCAGGATGTCCTTTGCGGCCGCATAAGTGGGCTTCCAGAAACCCCTGTGAATGACACTAGAATCTCTTGTCTGCAAGACTGCTGGGCAGTGACAGAGCATGTGTTCAGCCTTCATCCCCTCCCGACAGAATCCGCATCTGACATCCTCTTACTTGCCCATCTTATTGAGGCGGTATCTCAGCGGGCAGTGTCCCTTTGGAAATCTTGTTTATTATTACGGCAGTCATTTTCCAGAGGTTTTTTGAAGAAATTTTTACTTTTTTGTAGGTATTTAAGTTATAATTTGTTAGAAAGCAACTGGTCCTCCTAGCTGCAGCTGCCGAGGAAGATATCCAGGACAAATTAAGAGGAGTAGCAACATCAACCAAAAGGATAAACCTCAAAGTAGAGTTGTTGATTGTTAGACCGAGTCTGAAGGTTGGACCAAGTTTAATTCAACTTCCCAACATGGCCTGGCAATCACCCACATCCCAGGCTGTTTTTTTCCTTCTGTCAAGAGCGAATTTTTATTTGTCATGAAGCTCGTCATATTTACATTATCGCAGATATTTTTTGCAGCCTTTGCAGGGTTTGGGGATTTTTCTTTAATTTAGGTGATGTTTTTACTCTGTTTAGGGGATTCACAGAAAGGCACTTGGCAACACTGGAATAGTGTACAACTAGTAACGTTATGCTTTTTTGTTGAAAGCTTGTATTTCTGTATTGTGCCATTTTGCATTCAATTGCAGCTCATGAATGGGCTTGGGACAACAAAGCTGCTTCGCCATCGACTTTGCTGAGCAAACAGAACCGCGAAGTGAGATTTCATCCTCATTACAGCTCTGGAACCGCTGCCATTCGCGGTGATACTCCGTTTTGTTTGGGGAACGTGTACTATTGGGAAATCAAGATGCTAACTTGCTTGTATGGTACTGATGTGGTAAGTCTTTAGTTTATTTTTCCTAAATAACAATTCTACCATTCATACTCCTATGTTCAGTCAACATTGATAAGTATGAAATTTCTTTGGACTTGATGTACCCATCTGGCTGAAAAACTTCCCCATCCTTGGTTCAGAATTGGTTTTTAGTGAAAATTTCATGTGGAGAATTATAGTCCGACACTCAGACATGTAAGTAGCGCCTGGTAGTGAGGCAGAAGTTGAACTTATGGCGGTTCAGAGAATAATTGGGACCGGCAGTGAAAATGAATAGATTGCTTATTTTTTTCACGTTTACCAACCCAAAAATTCAATCAACATCCATCCTCAGATATATATTCAACACGTCCACAGACCCGAATCCATAATGGTTTTACTGAACTAGAAATGCGCCATTCTCTGCTAATTGTGCATGTTATTACAAGAAATTCTCTGTGCATTGAGTTGGTTCTTATTTTCAGATGGTCGGAGTTGGCACAAAAGCAGCGCAACTAAATAGGTCACCGTATCAGTTCTGCAGCTTGTTGGGCTCCGACAAGGAGTCTTGGGGATTTTCATACACAGGTATGTGCCCGAAAAATGGTGATAATTTATTTGTTAACTTGAAAGTATATCATTTTTGGTCACTAACCGCTTTTTTGTTTTTGAATAGGTCGTTTGCAGCATAATAGCAAAACCGAGTTCTACGGCCCTCCATTCAGCAAGGGCAGCGTTATTGGGATCTATCTAGATATGTGGAAAGGGACGCTCGAGTTCTTCTTAAACCGTCGCCCTCTTGGTAGGGATGAAAAATGACTTTTTTTAACAATTACAAGTTCATGAATCCCCAAACCTCAAGTTTTGAGTGTAAATGATGTTTTTGAATGAAAGAATTAAATTTTGAACCAACAGTTCAGGCTTGAGGGGGATATTAAACTAAATTACAAGATGTTTTGAGATATTCAAGTTTTGATCTTATTGTTGATTGCGATGGTTAAAAAACTGAATTTCTTGCCCCAGATCAAAGCCTATTTCTGTATGCTTTTCTTTTCATCTATGGCAGTTGGTTCGTTTTACTAATATAACCTGTTCAACCTCCAGGGATCGCGTTCCGTTCGCTCCGTAACTCGGTACTTTATCCGATGGCGTGCTCAACAGCTGCACAGAGTGCGATGCGTGTCACTCTTTCCGTTTCTCATCCGGTGTCCTTGAAGCTACTAGCTTTACAGGCTTTACGCAGTGACCAGGAGGCGCTAAAACAATTGCTCGCTGTGCCAGGGCTGCGTCGCTACCTATCTAATTATTGGTGGCTGTTGGGTAAGTGTATTTGTGCAAATGCAGTGCATTTTTCAGATTGTTCAATTCTATTATCAGCTAAAATACTTCTAAAGCCCGTATCACATGATCACGGATCACGTTCGGTCATCCGTCAAAAAGACGTAACACCCACCCCTCGGCGCTCTTGTGTTGATGAATGCGAGATGAAAATCGACTATCATTTGTCTAGCACAGGGATGCTCAAACGGTCGATCGCGAGTGCTTTTTGAGTCGATCTCGAGAAAAAATATAGAAGTATTCACAGAATTTGTTTAAATAGATAGGTCACTAGAACAAAATAAATGAATAAACTACTGACATTTATTCGATCCGCAATTTGACCAGAATAACACCTTCATCACTTTCTTTGATCGACATAACATTTTGCTAGTGGCAAAAATCGGCTTGTTGTTCTGGTCAATGGCAATTACTTTGAAGGTGACCAAAATTTGGTGTAAAAATATTGAATAATAAACGTTTTTCAAGAACATTCCGGTTACTTTTGGGGCCCCCTTGTAATCTAGGAACAAAGGAACACTTTTTGAACATGTGTGGTCTAAGTGTCAAATGTTGCCGTATCTCTGTAAAAAATGAGTGACATTCAATGAAATTTTTAGAAAATATTATCCCATTGAATGTGGAAAATCAGCCGTTAATGAATTTTGAATAACGCGCATTACTTTCCAGACATGTGCGTCCGAAATTTTTTATATTTTGATTTTTACCGGCCATAAGATTCAATATTTTTAAACGGTTGAGGTCTTGAAATGTTTTTAATGATAAGCAGATTGAATCTTGAATTTTATCGTTTGGCTCACATACCGTACTTCTGCGAGCATTTTTCGATTTTTCGGTCTCGTGGCTACATTTTCATTAACAAATTGCAGCCTTTTAATTACTTTCTCGATATTATAATTGGTTATACCTGTTTGCTGGCTCAAACATGGAAGTACGGTGTCGATGCAAACTACTGGTTTAGACATCAGCCAAAAACACGACCGTGTGATACGGGTTGAGTGGAAGTAATTATGAATTAAAATTGACCCGAACGTATCTACATATATTTCCTCGTATAATTCAGTTTTTATTGGTGAAAATACAGTGGGATGCGGAGACGAAGACGTGGAACTGGAGCTACCGGGCAGTGGACGCCACTCTTGTCCCGACGGACGACACTCGTGTCCCGATGCGGTCAAATCGTCAACTAAACTGCTGTGCGCCAGGTGCGACTCCATCCTGTGACTAACAGCTGTCTTGCACAAGTCGCCGTCTCATCCCCTTGCTCTCGTCACTCCCGGCGCCGCCCCTACAATCTCCAATAGTATGAGTCATCACCTTTGTCATTATGCCAATGATAATTATTATAATAATGAATATAACGTTTATTATGCTGATAGCCGCAGTAGTAAGCGTTCTCATAGAGTTGATATTCTTAGTCAGTGTTGTGGCCCTAGGCCTCCCTTTCCATCCTCATTTAATTTTGCGTTGATGCCCACTTCGTAGTATCGCGTTCTGTTGTCCTCGCAAGGGTGGGGGCACCCGTTTTCTTGCAGCGTGACAACTTGATAAAGGAAATTCCCAAATAACAAACGGTAAATTGGTCTATCCATTACATAAATCCACAAGAAGCTGGCCCGGTCAGTGTATCAAAGCCTAGCTGAGAAGGTTGGCTTCTCGTTCAGTTCGTGTTGCTGGATATAACCTAACAGCTTCACGTTGATCCTGTCTTCTCCGGGATTATAGTGGAAAAGTTCTTCAACCGTCTTGACAGAATGAGGTTAATAAGGTTACTAGAACTTAAGTTCTATCCTGCTACACAATTTCGTCCGGAGACAGCAAAGATCTTGCGCCCCGTTTCATAAAATGTCGCACCCACTCAACGAGTTGTCCTATTTGTCGACTAGCTGTCATAGCCTCATATCAACCTATAAATAATGTTGATTTTTATTTACAATTCGTCGTAAATGGAAGTATTTTTATTTAACTTGCCATGATTTTCAATGTTGTTTAATTACCTACTTTATCCGATCTGGTTACCTTATCATGCGAGCATATTTTCATCCTGTCAGCAGCATTTTAGCAGAGAGGCTGAAAATTGTCTTGCATTTCAAATTCAAACTTTTCTTTTCGCGAAAAATTTTAAGCTATAGGTGAGCATTTCATGCTAAGTCGACGCAGCTCTGACTTTTTGCTAACAGGCATCTCGAGGTAGTATTTTTCGAATTGACATTTTTAGTAGATGGGATTTATTTCATGTGGACTGATCGGGGAAATTATCTCTCTCCCCTCCCCTTGTGGACAACGCGTTCGTGTAATTTTGCCAGTATTCCTTTTTCATTTTGATGATGGTGCACGTTTCCTAAAAATATTAATGACTACATTTACTCAGCCTTATGTATTCTGTTGTTCATAGACGGAATCATCCTTTAGGCTTGAAAAAATAAAAAATAAGAACACACATCGCTTTAATTACTGAGTTCAACCGCTTTATGAGTTTTTCAGCTGCATTATAGATTCTATCGTGTTAAAATATGCGACATTGAAATGAACTAATGATATTATTTTCAATATTGCGGCTCTGTCGATACCGATTTATATTCTATTATTGATTTTGATGAAATCTTCTTTCGAAAAATAATTACCTGGCGATTTACTAAAACATTCCCGCACAAGTTCGTTCTTTGTTTGAGCCGTTAGTTCAATGATTCTTTTTGTCGGAGGATGCAGTTGATTTGAGAAACTTACAGTAAAACTGCCCGCTCAAGTTCTGACAATTGAGAGTAATCGGGTTTCAGCTCTTACGCTTACCACTTTTAATTATCGGAGAGTGAATGGGCAGCTTAAATATGAAAAATAAAATATTACAAACTGTAAAAAAATGTTGCAAATGTTTCTCAGATTGTGTTAGACTACTATTGTCAATGTTTTAACTACACATGAGTCCCAGTGAAATGGGACATTTATCCCTTCCACCTCTCCTTTTAATACCTCACATCTTTTGGGAACGTGCGTCATCATGTACCTACTATCTCTAGTCAAAATGTTCACTTTCTCTTCATCCTTCCATTTGTGATGTTTTAAATTGTTATTATTTTAAAGGGAGGTGCAAACCTTTTCTATTCAACTCCTACAATTTTTTTTAATTTGGCTGTGATCGAATTATACTTATTTTCTCCCATTGGTCGTAAGATATAACATTATTTTAATTTTATTTTCGCGCACCTGTGATTTTTCTGATACTTTTTTCCGGCAGAAGGAAAAACCGTTCGGATCATTCATTTCTTAGTCACACAATTGGGAATTTGTGTCGGTTTTTTATTTTGACTGCGATTATCAAAAGTACATAGATAAAATCAGTTTTCCCCAGTGAAATCAAGATCTTGTGAAAATATTGAAGGAGTATTTGAGAGAAGAGAAGCGCGATTCTCTGATTTTCACTGATGCCATTTTAGGCCATCATTCGATTATCAGCTTGACATAAACTTTTGAAGTAATGGTTTAAAAAATCGATGCAAATTCCCCATTGTGTTATCCATGGGAAAAAGAAGTTGTTTTATGATGGGAAAAATGTTGCATAATTTTGAACGATGAAGAGTAGGAATTTTTTTCACTTGATATTTGAACAATGACTTGTTCAACGTAATTTTCAAACGTACCCCAATTTTTTATTTATGTCAAAACAACGCAGGATGGAAAGAGAGCGCTTCCTACACCCACTCTCGATTCTTCTTTGCTTTATTTTTTATACGCAGGCGTGGCTTGCGGCGATGTTAGTTTTAGCGGCATCAACATCGTCTTTGAGTATCGTTAATGACTCTTCTGTTTCCTTCTTTTTTGTGTTGCACAAATCTTCGGACTAATTCAATTGCTGATATTTACCAAAGAGCGACCACCCGAAGAAAATTTGAAAAATTTATCTCCGTTTTCAAACGCATTATGGTTGGAATGCGTATGAATCCAATAGGTATGGAGATGCTGATGTACTCCATGGGTGTTATGGAATGGTCAATTCCCCCTACAAATCCAGACTGGTGCCAATTGGAAGTTAGAAACGCCCTCACCCGTGTTTCTGGTATGGCGGGCTCCTCGGAATAAACCAAACTTGTTCTATGCACGTGAAATTTATAGTGAACCAAGAGGAACTGGTAGTTCAAACTTATAAATACAAGTATCTTACAAAAATGGAGCGGCTGGTGAATTGGTATGTTTTGAGACATCTCGGAAAAAAAAAACTTGTTTACAAACGTGAAGTTTTATTGAACAAAAAAAAAAACTTCATACATTTTGAGCAGTCTCTTCAACTAATCATCACCGATTTTCACTCCCAAACGATGAAAATTATTGTACTGGGTTGGTGAGGGGGAGAAGAACCAGGCGACATATTCTCCAATTTTTTATTTTTTGGCCGAGTACCACATCGCCCTGAGGATGCCCGAAGGGGCGAAATTACTCGGCCAAAAAATAAAAAATTGGAGAATATGTCGCCTGGTTCTTCTCCCCCTCACCAACCCAGTACAATGAGAAATGCGACGACTCAACCTAGATGACAATTATGAAATAATTTCTCCATCCAATGTTTGCTCCCCGAAAATTTATGAGGAAACCGTGAAACCTCAAGCCAACATTGAGACGCCTCCGTTCTTGTACATTGGTCCCATACGTCAACGTCACAGTAGAAGTAGAATAGGAATAAACTTTTAAAAAACGACTCCGGCGCTTTCTGTTGGTTGTTTGGGTAACTACTGAAATATCTAAGGATCGAGCGGTAGAACGAGTTACGCAAAACAAGGACCATGACACATTTATGTGGCGTCATCTACCTGGTGGGAATATACTTTATGACGCAGCCTAATAATACACAATAACCTTCCATCAAATTTTAACTCTCCAATACTGCATAATCATAACAGATCGGTTTTTATTTGGTAAATTATAACTTATTACTTGCGCAAACTGGTTTATTAAAATAGCTTGTCAACAAACCTAAACTTGGTGCACTGGAAAAGTATATTTTTCTTTAGTACCTACAGCGTAGCTCACCGTTTATCAGTTCTTGGCTATTCGGAAGCCTTTCTGAGGCCATTCTGGATCTTTGGCGTAATCTCTTCGGTCGGCTCTCTCAATTCAACATTTTGTAAATCTGAGGGAGCCCAATTAAAGTAACGGCTTTCTTCCGAACGTCCGTTTGTGTCAACCAAGAATATTTGATACAGTTTGAGCCATAACGATGAGAGGAAATTAGTCTCTTGCGCTACTTCATAGTAGACATGATGCTTAGGAGCTCAGGCGATAATAATATGTTTTATATCGATGTCATTATTATTGTTTTAAAGTTAAACAGATGCTAAATTGTTCATTAATTTGTTATAAACTCGGTTTACACGCTACGATGTATTGTTGCGATTTCACGACGGCGAGATAGGTCATTTTGTTGCCCTGAAAATAGAGTGGATTGTTTTTTCAGGCGATAATTTCATTCAATCCAGCCCCAACCTCGGTAAATCGATATGTCTAGTACCGTGTAAGCTGGGCTTTACAGGAGCGCCTGGAACCTGGACCTCACTAGCGCGCCGGGTGGCCTTGGCACCAACCGAACCGGGGAACAAGTCGAACAAATTAATGTTGTACTGTATACTAAACTACTGCGTAGCTTTGATGGTAAAGTCATGGCTCCATGAGGAAATGATGCGTGCACAATCCTGAGCACGGGAAAAAAATTTCGCGTGCCTGCTGCAACTTGGGAAAATTGAGTTTCCATGAACCCCAGATAGTAAAAGAACTTGGACTGTGTAACGTCGAATTGGACTGATTAAGAATTCTTTATTTTTTGAGATTGATTCGAAGTTGCTTGATTTATAATGAACGAGATTGAATAATTTACTTGATCTGATGAGTGCGTCAAATTGGACTAAACTTAAGTAATTGAAATGCACTTATTCTCTGCAAAGGGACAGGTAGGAAACTCACATGAATACATTTCTTTGATGCATTTCGTATTTCAAGTTCCGATATGGCTTAATCATTTTCCAAGTAATAGTCGAATTTCAATTAACAGTGACAACATCTTTTTTAACAAAAAGAAAAGGAAACCTACATAAGTAGTTGCCCATTAAATACGAAGACATAGAAAGTCCAACAATAATGGAAAGTGCTCGGCCGGGCAATAAAGAATCGGAGAATGAGTCGCCTATTTTTTCTCCCCCTCACAACCCCCGGAGAATGGAAAGGTCTAATTCAAGGCAAGTAGAAAGACTCTTTGGGGTTCGGTGGCTCAGTACCATGAGCGCTAGTGAGGTCGCAACACCAGCGTGTTCCAGACGCTGCTGGCTTTACTCTTTTGTTGGTTTTTTCTCAACACGATGTTTCATCAACTTAATTTTAACTTCGTGTTAGATCTTCTGTCAGTATTTTTCTCAGTTGCCAATATTCCCCACCTATGCACAAAAGCAGTGACGCTAAAGTTGAACGCTGGTGGCTCCTTTTCCTTTGAAGTAATTAAACTAATAGTACCTGCATGAAATTAATTATCACCTTTATTTATATATCATAGCATTTCTACATTAACATCGAGCGGACCGGGTTAATTTTCCGGCCCTTCTCTCAAGCGCTGTATGTCATAGGTAATTTACAACCTACTAATTCTTCGCCCAAGATGAACTTAAAAGCTTTCTTTGGTTACATCTCCAAAGCAAAGGAAACAAATACCAGGCCGACATGAAAAAATGTATGTTCTTAGAACCTCTCGATGGAGAATTCCTTGTCGCTCATCTAGCCACTGCAACTCGTACTCACCAGCTAGAGAGTAACATTGATCATCTAAAATTGAGGTTAGTACGAGAAAGTGCTTAGATCTGCGCATGGCAATGGGAGATACGTCTACTGATAGTGTGCAGCGATTGAGCCTTGTGCAGAGAGCCGGGAAACTAGCCCGTCCCGCTTTGAAAAATGACAATTTCTTCAGCTATCTGTTCCTAAATTTTTTTCATACTCCTCTATAATAATATGCGCCGTTTCATGAATTTCTTCTTTTTTCAAATAATAATACCTAATTAGCATCCTCCATTTGGCATATTTTACCCGCTACGACTTTGCTTACTTATATTGACATAATAGTAATCCTTTAGTATATTTATGTGTAGTAATAGTTCGACAATGTTAGTTTAGTACTGAGGATGTGATGGCGACACAGATTAGCTCGTAGTGTTTATTGTGTAAAACGCTTCTGAGCGAATTGATGTGGATTCGAGTGTACGTTTGACTTTATTTTTATCTTGAACATTTATTCGTGTGAAAGAATTGATTTTATCGTTTGTCAATTGAATTCAACTTTTATTTTAAGGATTTTTTCGCAATTAAAAATTTTTTTTCTCTTTTAAATTGTATTTTCCTTGCCTACTCCTCAAAACATGCCCATGTTAAACCATAAAGGGTTAAAACACCGTATCTAAGACTTGCGAGAAAAAAGCCAACTTTATGTGCCCACCGAACAGACAATTATTAGTAGGCTGGATAAAATGTTGGAACTGAGCGAAAAATTTTGTTCGATTCCTGTAAATGTTTTGTAAGTAATAATTTTTTTTAATCAATGTAATTGAGTTTATAATGTTTTAATAATATTTTTCAGACTTAAACTACCACATTTCTCTAGCAATGCTCAGATAAATGTTCTGGTTTTGCTTATTGTGGGTTGCATTACATTGTATTCGATTTCATAATATTGGAGGTTCTTTTACACCTTTACATATTACCCTTTTTATCATTGCGCAAGCTCGAGCGGCATTGTCGGCTTGTCTCGAGTCGTGATTGATCTTGTCACTTGGAACTCCTGATTCCGAACCCCGATGTCTGAGCTCTTCTCAATATTCCTCACATCAGATCCGAGGAGGTGGGGCCATTTTTATTAAACTGGGGGAAACTTCCACCCAATGGGAAATCGCGTTTGCTCCCTTTTCCTCCGGTTTTCCACCAATTAGGCTGCACTCCTGAATTCACCAGCATCAGCAGTACTGCTGACACGAGGCAGCCTTGGTGTTTTTGTACTCGAATATCCGACACATGAGTGGCTGGAATACGATCAGTTGAAGGGGTCGTTGTTCCTATGTGGCGCCTATCGGGTAGCCGACTTCTCGGCGCCTGTCTGCGATATCTGAAGCTAACGGAATTTTATTCAAGAAACAGGTGGAAATGAACGACAAACGCATACGGCATACAATAATTTATTATTGCGCAATTCACCATATTATTGCTTTATATTTTCATGCACGAATCGCGCACGTTATGAGATCGTAGCTAAGAAGCCGGTTATTGTCTAAAAGTTAACACGAAGACGCTTCTCGATGCGAAGGTACATTATCTACTTACGTGGTCGCAAAATCATCTGAAAATGATTGGTGAATCATTGAATTGGTCAGCGAGAGATGAAAGCAGAAGCGACTGATTATTGTTCTTTCAAGAGAGACAGAAAATTCTGGTCAACATTCATTTCAGATTCAATCGACTTGAATGTAGCAACAGATTCCCTCTATCATCATATCACTAGCAAACAGGTACCTGAAAATTGTCAGCTAGAGTTCAACATGATTATATTGCTTACATTGGCTCTCTTCTCAGAAAGTATCGTGCTCTATTACATATGCATCGGTGAATTGTTCATGTACAGGCAGCGTAAGTTTCATAAAATGATTAGAGCTTGAATAGTCATCTAATATCACATCTCTACAATACTAGGAGGCCCAAAAAGTAAGAATAGTAAAATACAGGCTGTAGGGGATTATTTCAAATTAATTTATCTTAAGACTCAATTTAAAAAAAAACCTATAGCTTCAAAGTATTCATCGCTTATTGTAGCGATAATCCAGCAATTCTTCCTCTTTTGGTTCACTCCAATTGCTCTTTGTGCTCTCTTTCCCCCAATCCACTACTCTTTTTCTGTAGATAACATTCATGGGCTGGAATTATCAAAGAATGAACAGGCTATTTTGCCCGAGCAAAGTTGAGTGAAACTTCCTGTTCTTTCTTCCAAGGCAGGAATAGTTCAATTGTAAGGGATCCTTGCTTTTTTCCATTTTCATGCTGACATTCCTATAAATCACAAAGCACAGCCGTGGTCGTGCTAGCTGTGATAGCTCAGTACTTAGCTAAGAGCTATTTATCGTCCGAAGCGCTAGTATTCTTACTCTTTGGGCACACCATAAAATAAACAACTTGTCACATTGAGTTGCTAGTCTCTAGGAATAATATAATAACGTTTAGCATACTATCAATTTGTACAAGCACTTTTGGGAACAAGCTGCGTTCCAATTATCACAATATTCAACTAGACCGTAATTAGCACCGGCGCGAAGGAATTTTCAACAGCCGGATTTTCAATATAGCCTATTGGTGGATTCTACACTTTAACAGTCTGATAGGCAGGGAAATTCTATCAAGGTATAGTCGATGAGGAGTTAAAGTTCTACTAACATGAAGATGGGAAAGACGTTGAAAAAATCTAATACCTTAGGCCCAAGAGCACTTAATTAACTAGTTCCATACTAATCCATGCTGATGATACCGAACTCCAGTTAGTCCACAGTTAGGTTCAGTTCATTATATGCTGATCGCAGTGAATTGCAATAATTTTCCTCTGCAAAGAGCCTCGACTGCATAGAAATCATGTTTTCTACCGGCAATTTTCTCCAATCCACACTTCCATAAAAAGAGGCATAGGACGATAACACAGAGAAACGCTCTTCGCTTTCTATATTGTTATTAGTCGTGTCCAGTTTTTTCAATCGTACAATAGGGAATTTGCATCGAACTTTTTTATTTCCATGATTTCAAAAAGAGAACGTAGATCTAGTTGATTTTCGTTTTTTTTTGCGCTTCAAAACATTTCTAGCGAAAAATCATAAAAACAGAAATAGTGATTAAAAAATCGTTAAATTTGACATTCTTCGGGCGTCAAAGTTTGAAGAGAAAAAAAATTGGAAGGTAATAGAACCCATGATTGCTCAAGGGTTTGTAAAAAGCGTCAAGTAGGTATTACTATGGCAATCGAACGCCAATACCATTCACTGCCCCCTAATGGGGCTAATCAAGAACGAAATTAAGCGGTAGCAAGTCAATACACGACAAAATTGTCAAGATATCACGTAGCAAGTAATTTCGATTTGGTCAAAATAATTATCAATACTGACAAAATATTACAATAAATTAGTTTTAGATGTTGACGAACTTCCCAGTTGCAATTCCTCGTCAAGCATCAGAGAGGCAATTTGCTCGTCGCTGAGCATTTCATCGCTAAAACATAAAAAGCGATTTTATGATAAGCGGGAGAAAATTATGAGATCGAAGGGCCCATTTATCAATCGTAGATGAATCCGAGAAACAATCTGGACAGCTTCGTTGTTGGGGTTGAGGAAAACCAAGGCGACTTGTTCTCCTTTAACCAGGCAAGCAACAGATTTTAGCGAATAAGCCGGACTTGGCCGTGGATACCTTGCAATGGTGCTAAAGTTAGATTATCGGATATGTAACCTAGTACCTCCATGATGAACTTGAACTTATCAAGGTGAATTGGTTATATAGGAAGCCCTGATGATGCCCAAAGGGGTGAAAGTGCTTGGCAGGCTGATAATAAAAAACAGGAGAACAAGTCGCCTTGGTTTTCTCCCCCTCAACCCCAACAACGAAGAATAATCGACGCGACAAAACTACAACAAAAAAAAATCTGGATAGCGATCGATCACGAGGAACATTGATGGCTACTTATCGGTTAAATTTGTCTGGCCGATAGCGCAACTAGCCAACTTTATCCGCTACTTGCGTCCCCCCTGACAAAGGTTTTATTCAGTGGATCGTGCATTGTTGTCATGGAACGATGCCATTTTCTCTTATTGTTGTATTTGGTTAGGTGTGTTTTGGGTTAGAGTTTTGTTTTAAATATTATTGCAAAATCCCAAGTTTATAACTAAATTAATGGCCCCTGAAACCCGTTTTAAACATTATTTTTCCTCTAAACCAGTATTTTTGATCTACGAATATTAATTATATCATTTTTTCATTAATTCTCTTATATTCTCTTCTATCAGCTTTAATTCAATGTTTCGTTAAAAAAAAAATAATAATAATGCTGTATACAGGGAAATTATTTTATTAAGAACACGGTTGATAATAATAGAAAAATTGAGGCTTTCTTCTGTTCAAGGGTATTTTAATCGACGTATTTCTTAATCTAATTCATCGTTACGTTGCGTATAGAATTCATTGCTTAAAGAAAACCATTGATAATAAAAAATTGCATGATTTAGCTCTGTTGTGTCACAACTGTTAATACGCTTGAGACACTTTTTTCGTCTGCAAATTAAATAAAAACCCATTTTAGGCTTAATAGAACTAATTTTTAAGTGTTATTCGTTGGCCATTGTTAAAATCGCAGAACAATTAAGAAAAGTGAGGGACGAGGAGGTAAATTTCAGTGTCTTTAGGGGGGAATTTTGAAAGAGGAATAGCATCTCTGAGCCGAGATTATCCCAACAATTGCTATCCATCCGATAGTTAACGGGGTCCAGAAGCCGATTAATAAACACCCCTCGAACTTTTCCAATACACCCATGATATATTGAGCGGTTATTTGGAAATTACCCGAGCAATTGATAAACGGGCCCCGACATTCAATACAATTATTTACGTACTATGCAAGTTATTAATGTATTATGTATTATTACAATTTTCGAACAAAAATAAAATCACCTGGATTGAGGATCCTCATTCGACGAACCTCCTTCGTCAGTACTACAGCGGGAAGTACGAGATGATGGTCTCTGGCTATTACCAACTCTGCGCCTGCACGATTCGAGACTATTTTTCCTTTCACTGATGGATGCAATGTTTAATTTCATTATCCCCTGGAAAAATGAAACTGCTAGAGACGACGCTCGTTTGTCATACAGGATTTTAGCAAATTTAAAAAATAATGGAAGCCATTTGGCTTGCCAAAATAAATTAATCATCGAATTTCGATACGAAAACCCACGCAAAATCCATTTTATGCATAGAGAAGCAATTCTAGAGAAAAACAATTTTCGTATGTTATGACACGGGAAAAGTACAGTTCGATCTGCAGATGGAACCGAATTTTATTTCCAATTTTTTTTATACAGATAAGCAAATCAGCTAATTTTAGCGGAATGGCGTTTAGAAGGGATAGAGTTTGTAAAGGTGTTAACAGCGTCATTGGAGCATGGCTCTTACACGACAAAACTTTAAAATGACGATTAAGTAAGCAGTAGCTGATGATTACCTGTGAAAACATTTCTTTCACTTTTCCCGTGCTTCCGGAGATAAGGGCATCGATACTTTGGCGTCGTCCAATCTGTTCCATTGGAGGATTCGATGCAACAGGATCCGGTTCCTTGGCATTAACTGGATCAATTACTCCCGGAGCCACTCCGTCCACAGACAATGGTATTTCAGACCATTCCTCATCTGATACATAGAAATTATTTCATTATACATAGAAACCATTAATTAATGGTAATTCAGCCGTACCTTTGACCAATTCCAGAGGGAGGGGACTCAGGTGAGCTGATCAATGGTTTACAAACGTGTGCAAATATGTTCAAGGTTGCTTTTCTGCGGACACTTCCCACTTTTCAAGCAATCAGAATTAATCTAGACTCTATTCTATTTTTCATCAGAAAACTAAACGTTACCAGCAAGAGGTTCAGGACCCTTAGTTGATAATTCAGAAGGACATGGATAGAAAGTAGAGCCAACAGAAGAGGGCGATTCAAATGGTGATTGCTCCAACGGTGAAATATGGCATCGCCTTGTTTCGATTGGGGAGGTTTCCTCAGACCCACATAACTTCCTGTAATCAACCTGCAATTGAAAGGGAACGATAGGAAATTGCTCGCAATCGATTGTGTTGCCATGGTAATACTGAAATTGTGTCTATAAATTCAATACAAGGGTCCATAGAAAAAAAAAATAATAATAAGGAAATGACGATGCAGTACTTGCGGAGATGGGGAAACGTCTAGTCGATCAGGTAACCTCAGATACTCTTCGTTTGGGTATGAATCCGGAGACCCTGTTGATTCTGTGACACAAACATAATCTCTACGTTATGAAAAACTCGCACTGAAGAAGGTGAAAAGCCGAAAAAATATTCATACCTGATGAAGTTGTACTTGAGGAGCCGTTGTGTGAACCGGTTTTGTTAGTTGATAATTTATTCGTTCCTTTCCTCAACTGAAAAATCATTCAGGTTTCCGCATAAACAGAAATTTTACACTTCGATCGGTCCTCATTCCAGAACCAAAAAAGAAAAAATACGACGATCAATTCAAATTTACCTTGTGAATTTCGTTTGAAATCGTTTCCAAATTCTTCAAAGCATCAGCATACGTCGTTTTGGCACTGAACACTAAGTTTTCCAGTAGGATTATTTTAGCCTTTTGAGCCTCAAGCCGCCCGTTGAGTTTCGCCTTGGTTTCATAATAACACCTGAAAATATTTGCGGTTGAAAAGCGATAAAAGCTTCTCACGAGTGAATTTCATCTTGTAAAAAAATTAAAAAATGGTATTGCAGCAGGTATGGCATCGGTACGTGTAATCGAAAGGAATTAAACATTAAAAAACTCGCGCACAATGCATCAAACCCGAAACTCATTGAAGAGAATCAAAACGTGACAAAAACTTACAGATTGTGTTGAAAAAGCGTTCACATGCGAGGGTAGCATCTAAAAAGATTAAACAAAATAAAAACAGCTTTTCAAAAAAGTGAGGTACAACCATGACGTTGAAAAAAATCCAAGATAGTGCGAAGGGAGAAAATTTTTCGAAATGACTAAAAAAGTGAGGTTTGGACGATCCATTTTTTCCACCCTGCCTCCTACCGATTTCCCCCCAACTTTTTCTATACTGTGCATTTTGTCAATGAGCGGGTTTAACATGAAAAAGCAAGTGTTTCCCAATTCAAACGGTTTGTGTTTCCTAGATGCCCTGCCCACATCGAATATGAAGCTAGCGCTTACACTTCCCATGATAAGATGGAAAAATTAATATGCAGGAGGCAGGATGGAAATTATGGGATTGTGTAAAACATGTACATTATCACCTCTGGGATCACTGTAAACAACAAAAGTATACTCCTCTACAACAAAAGTATATAACATAGTGCACCTACTAATTGTAAATTTAAATTTTTATGTGAAACCATCATTTCAGTGTAACCATCCAATTGTCAGAGATAATAGCTATTGAGTTCAGCTAAGCCCGTTCGCAGTGTACATCTCACAGGTTAAATCAACAGTCGTTCTGCAAGACTCCAAAAACTGACCATTCTGGAGGCGATTGAGAGGTGTGAAGAAAGTCATCGATCCATTTGAGAAATGGTAGAAAAAAACAATTTTTAACCAACTTCAAAAAGCGGTTACTCTAGTTAAATAGCTGGTTTTTTTTTTAATGGGTTATCCGTTGGCTTTCAGCCCCTGCAAGACCGTTTGGTGGTTTTTTGTATTTTTGTTTGCAAGAGTAACTATAATTTAAAAAAAAAAATAGAATACAGGTTTTTTTTATAAAAAAAAACACCAGATTCCTGATGTGACGTGTAGGGAAGAAAATGTAACGAAACACGTGTTAGGAATTTTCAATTGTTTGAGGTTTTTCGAGCACCATTCCCGACCACGTTGAGAGAAACAATCGATTTTATAATTAAAAGTACTCTAGTTCTAGTATTTATTGTTCTAGTATTTTAATGGAGCTGTGATTGAGACGCTATATCTTCTGAACGATAACTGCTTTTTCATAGTTCGTAATCTTAAATTGTTTAATTTTGAGTCTAGTTTGTAAATTTGAATTTACAATTATTAGGCAGAGGGAACAAGGTTGGGCCTATTTTGCTGCAACTTGAAACTGAAAACGCTACTTTAGCATAATTTACAGCGTATTAACTTGATGACTATTACCATCCAACATGAACAATCTCCTTTTAAGGGCGGTTAAAAATGGTAAACAACTGAAAAATGCGTAGGGAGGTAATAAAAATTGGAGATATCATAAACTCGATTCAACTCATGTTCATGTACAGTACAAGTATCTAAAGTACAAGTATTCCAGTATTACTGAGGCGGATAAATATATTTGGCTTCGCATGCAACGAATAAAACAAATGCAAGCCAAAAATAAATGACGGGGAAAATGTGAACGACATCTTTACTGGCGGTAGAAAATAGTAGCTAAACAAGAGCATGCAAAGAATACTATTTATGACTTGACAATGATAACTAAGCCTTTCATTTTCCAAAAGAAAGATTGAACTTTTCATTACTTCTTGAAATAATTGAGCAGAAAATATGAATTTAGAAAGATCGGATGAGTGAATTTCTTTGATGCTGCGTTTCACGATTTACAAAAAAAAATATTCCCACAAGTCTTGAACATTTTTGACTTTAACATTTAAGTTAAAGTCTAGAAAGCGCTGTAAAATTGTGCGCCGAACAACACCGAAAGCGGTTTGTTAGAGTACGTTCAAAGTTGAAAAACGAATAAAGAATAGTAGGTAAGTACTTAAAGTAAGTAAGTAAGATAACCCAATCTAGAACGGACAACTACTCCGCCGCTCAACAGATCATGCCATAAATGGTCCAAATATTAAAGTGAAATTTCGGTTTTTCAGTACAGGTTCTAAAGTTGGCCAAGAGAAACTTACAGGCTTTGAGCCATATTTTCTGGATTTGACAGCCCGAAAAATCTACAGAAAAACTTCCAAAAAAAAGCCAAATTTTTTCACCTCCTTCGATCAAATGGTAATATTTTGAAAAAAAAACTAGTAGGGATTCTTCCACATCAATATCATTTTGAGCATTAAAACACGAAAATTGGTCCACTGGTGCGCTTAAAATTTACAGAAAATCTATTTTTTAAAAACTTGTGAGCCCAATGCCGTCATATGTTTTCCCAAGTTTTCCTCCTAAAAGAACACCGTTGTAATCTGTGTGATCTAGCTCAGAACAACTGACTGGATTGCACATATTACAAGTTGATGTTCTTCAGAAATCATAATTAAAAAATAAAAAATAAAAAAGAGTGATAAATCACCGAAGTCATTTGCAGCATTTTCAGTCTAACAGTGATTCGTAGCCGAAAAGCTAACAGGAGTGCCAACTTAATTAGAAAAGTACCTACCTTGATTTAGCAATGGGCTTTTTCAGCTCTTTTTGCAGCTGGGTCACCTTATTCTGAGCAACTTGACAAGCAGCAGCTGCTCTCAAGTTATGTGCTTCACTTTGAGTACGTTCTTTTTCACATTCATTGACCTGTTGAATGCATTATTGTTTAATTTATGAATGGTGTGGTGGGAAAAAAGCAGAGTTAATGTGCGTGAAAAAGTTGCTATTTTTACTCCTATGTTTATGTAGTGAATCAAACTATCGGGTGTTGGAAGTACAAATATGAATCCGTACAAATATACATAGTTGATAAAAGTTGGCATAACTTTTTGCCCAAACTGATATAACATGAACTCAACATATGGTAAACATTTCTGCTGTGATAAACTTGATAATAAACTAGTAGTTGTTGTCGATCTTGAATCACCCAACGCGGGCTAAGCAGTCATTTCCCCTCACTCGTAAATGATTTAAAAATAATGGATCATTTGGGAGTTGACTCAGGAACAGAAGCACAATGCTCCAAAAATTCTCAAGTCATTTGATAAACTACTGTACAATTTGGAGAATTTTATTTTTTTTAAAGAAATTCGTTAATATTTATTAATATAGTATCTGCAAAAAATCTAAAATGTGCGTTTTCATTTTTATCATTTCACAAGCTAAGGTCCCTTTATATCTCAAAACACGCACCATCGACTGATTGCGAACTACCAAATTTCCAATTACAGTTTCCCATGGTAGATTATCGACCATTTCTTCAGTACATGCACTCAAAACGCAGATAGGTTCAAAACAAGACAATGCCGCTCCATCGTCGAACATTTGGAAAGTACACTTCCATCATTAGGGATTGAAACAAGTTATAGGGTCTAGAGATGACCGCAGTCTAATGTACATGTTGAGTAGAATTCTCAAGCTATTGCGTTTTGAAGATTAAAAAACATCAATAAAACGTCCATTTGTGATCTACTTGCCTATAAACTATATATTTATTATAGCACTAAAAATTTCGACAGAAAATCGCTCGCATGAAAAGTATAAATGAATAATTATCTATCGATTCGGTTGAGGCCCAACAATCGCTGGTAAAATTGACTCAACATAGACACTGGACGTCAACTATTGACTATATTATTTCGTTCCGAGCCCTGATGATGGAAATAAATGTTCCAAGAGCTAGGCGTCCTCTTGTTTTGACCCCATCCCTGATATTCAACAACGATTGCAGTTCTAAAAGTTTGAGCGAGCACTGATGGTGAAATACCCTGATTGTGGCATGGTTAAGCATCTCTTGCCAAGCGTGGTCGAACGTTCTGCCTTCCATTGTCAAACCTTCTTCTGCAAGGAAAACCATCTCTTTAGCTGCAGAATGAGCTGAATTCGCTTTTTCCAATCGTATAGCTGCACTTTGTGCTTCCGTTTGCGCCTGTAATCACCCAGAACATCGCCCGTAAGTTTAAATTGAGGAAAGTATATCCTTTATCTTATCCGCAAAAGTCCTTACAGTGACGAATATTCAATCAGATGCGAGTTAGGTACCTGTTTGGCTTGAATTCTAGCTGCATAGTACGGTCGTGCTTTCTCCACCGTTGATGGTCCAATGCGAGTGCATAACGCCTCTGTTTCGGCCATTGATTGTCGTAACATTTTATGAAAAGCAGCTCGAGCATCCTGAAAAGATCATTCAACGTGTAAAGTTTTCATTGTCTTGAAAAAAACCCCTACTTATGAGAGAGGTTTCAAAATAACGGGTTAATGTCATGATTGCAGTCTCTATTTACTTTTGTAATCACTGAGGCAGGATTTCGAAGATAATGCTGGAAACTACACTGCCCCTTAACGTTTGCAGCCAATAAACTTAATACATTTTTAAATTTGGTCAAACTATTTATTTCTTCACTCCCGCAAGAGAGATCGTATTAAGAAAAATAATTACTAACTATGTCCAGGGGTTGTAGGGGGAGAAGAACCAGGCGACTCATTCTCCAAACCTTTGTTAGCTGGCCGAGCACTTTCGCCCATTCGGGCATCCTCAGGGCGACGTGGAGCCATAGGGACTCGGCCAGCTAATAAAGAATTGGAGAATGAGTCGCCTGGTTTTTCTCCTTCTCTCAACCCCTGGACATCAAGAAATGCGACGAGAAGGAAAAAAATATATTAACTATGTTAGATGCTATTAAAATCAAAACGCGTGGAATCGGCGTTTTACCAGTTCCTCACCAGTATAAAATGAAGGAATAAAATCAATCTACACCAATCGACTTACATCGAGCTCCACCTCAAGTTTGTTGATATCATCTGTCGCAGAGTTGAGCCTCTCAAGCTCGACCTGTAAAACAATTCGATTTCTCGCGTCAGAGTTTGATGATAATTTTACAGAACAACTCTGCAGCTCAACTCATTCAAATCAAAACCTAGTTGACCTGCTTCATTTAAATATCTGATTTTAATTGAAATTGGACCACTTTTGCTTCAGTAAACACGTTGGTAAAATAATGCTGGAAATAATTACACATAATTAATTAATTACACTTGTGGCTGTCCCTCCACTGCATTATTAAAAAGATCACCGGCAACGACGCGCGCCATAGCAACGGCTCATTTGTTCAAGCGGAAAAATCCGGATCTTTTGTTCGAGAACATTCTTCTCTAGGCCGCCGATTCATTTCGAGATGTGTTCGCTGTTTTGACTAACACTTTTCAATTGTTTTAAATCTAATGGAGTCAATTGTAAATATAACCAATTTCATTCGAAGTTATTAATTAGCACCACACATCATCGCTAAATTGGTGAACCCGACTTCAAAATGAACTTCGAATTTTCGATTCGCGACTTCACATCGTAGTTCTACAGCTTTGGTGAGATCGTTCCCTAACTTAAGCTAGAACATAATTCGTACGATGGATCCTGATCCAAGTGATTCGAATAATTCGGGAGCAGATGCCCAGGTCGCGAGAGTTTCCGTAAAACTTCCTCCCGTCTGGCGGAAAAATATCAATACTTGGTTCATTCAAATTGACGCGATTTTTCGAAAATCTGGTATCACCTCCGAATCTACCAAATACGATCATGTAGTCGCAGCTTTGGACTCAGATATCGCGGACATGATATCCGACTATCTGACCAAGCCATCGCAATCATTTCCGTATAGCGAACTCCGAACCCGTCTCGTTGCAGAATTTTCCGAATCAGATGGATCAAGAATCAAAAAATTATTGACCGAGCTCGAACTAGGTGACAAAAAACCTTCCCAGCTCTTACGGGAAATGAGATCGTTAGCTAAATCCCAGGTTACTGACGAATTTTTGAAAACGATGTTTCTTCAACACCTACCTGTGAACATTCGATCAATTTTAGCTCCGAGTTCTGATTCGCTAGATAAACAAGCTGAGATGGCAGATAAGATTTTAGAATATTCGCCGCAGCATTCCGTTCATGCAGTTAGTTGTCAACCGAATGCTAGAGTTTCGTCTCCGGATCGCATGGGTCGTCTCGAGGCGCAATTAGCCGAACTTACCATGTCGATCAACGAACTCAAGTCTCGATCTCGATCAAATTCCCGATTGAATTTTCCATTTCGATCGCGATCTCGTTCAGGCAAGCGTTTTAATTCGCGTGGCTCCGCATCAAGTAAATTGTGCTGGTATCATTCCAATTTTTCGGATAGGGCTAAAAAATGCATTCCTCCGTGTGATTTTGCAACCAAGTCGGAAAACTAGAACCCCACTTCGTTGACGCGACGAGTTCCGAAGTGGCGGGTCAAAGTCGTCGCCTTTTCGTTTTCGATCGCCTGACCAACACTAAATATCTAGTTGACTGTGGATCTGACATTTCCGCCCTTCCTCCGTCAAAACTTGACAAGCCAAAAAAAACTGATCGCACTCTTTTCGCTGCGAATCATACTATCATCAACACCTATGGCGAAAAACTCGTTAATCTTGACCTAGGTCTCCGTCGCAGTTTTCGTTGGCCTTTCGTCATTGCCGATGTTTCGTCACCTATCCTTGGCGCTGATTTTCTTGAACATTTTGGACTGCTGGTTGATGTAAGGAACAAAAAGTTGATCGATTCTCGTACAAATATTTCGCAAACTGGTTCTGTACTTCCTTCGAACTTTGTTTCATCAATTCACTTAATTGATCCTACACACAGGTACGCCGATCTTCTAAAGAAATATCCGAACGTTTTGAAGGATAATCCGGCCTTTCAAGATCCTAATCCTGTTTTTTTCCACACCATTACTACTACCGGTCCACCAGTAACTGCCAAACCTCGCAGGTTGCCACCTGAAAAATTAGCGCAGGCTCAACTCGAGTTTCAACAAATGATTGATTTGGGTATTTGTAGACCGTCGAAAAGTTCGTGGGCAAGCCCTCTGCATCTTGTACCAAAAAAAGATGGTACTTGGAGGCCGTGCGGTGACTACCGCACTCTAAATTCCAGGACTGTTCCAGACAAGTATCCCATCCCTCATGTCCAAGATTTCAATAGCCAGCTTTTCGGAAAAACTATTTTCTCCAAAATTGACCTTGTGAAAGCATTTCATCACATTCCAGTTCACCCAGACGACATCCAAAAAACCGCTGTAACCACACCCTTTGGTTTGTTTGAGTTCCTTCGACTTCCGTTTGGTTTAAAAAACGCTGCTCAATCCTTCCAGAGATACCTACATTCCATACTTCGACACTTACCGTTCGTTTATTCCTATATTGATGACATCTTGGTCGCATCGTCAAACGAGGAAGAACATAGTGTCCACCTCAATCAGCTTTTTGAATGTCTCAATCGCCATGGAATTTGTGTCAACCTTCAAAAATGCGAATTCAACGTTCCTGAAGTAGCATTTCTTGGATTCAAAATTTCAGCAGCAGGTATCGTTCCACTTCCGGACCGAGTCAAAGCAATATTAGACTTTCCGCAGCCAGAGACCATCGAAGGACTTCGAAAATTTTTGGGCTTGATTAATTTTTATCGTCGCTCTCTTCCGAACGCTGCGTTGAAACAGCAACCTCTTTATGACATGTGTGGTGAACCTAAACGCAAGGACAAACGTAAAGTAGAGTGGTCCATTGAAACGTCACGAATTTTCGAAACTGTCAAAAACGACGTCGCAAATGCTACCCTTCTCGCTCATCCTTCTCTTGACCTTCCTATCATACTTTCGGTAGATGCGTCAGATTTCGGCGTTGGTGCAGCACTTCAGCAACTTCGCGAAGACGTCCTGGAACCTCTAGGCTTCTTCTCTAAAAAACTTTCGGGTGCTGAACGTTCCTATTCTACGTACGACCGTGAACTTTTGGCCATGTATAAAGGTGTCAAATATTTCAAATATTTTCTCGAGGGTCGACAATTTTCAATCCATACCGACCATAAACCGTTGACTTACGCTTTCGAACAGAAACCAGAGAAAGCTTCACCTCGTCAGCTCAGGCATCTCGATTTTATAGGTCAATTCACGACTGACATTCGATACGTGCCCGGGTACCAGAATATTCCTGCTGATATGCTCTCTCGTATTGCAAGTATTTCTGTTCCGTCCTCGATTCCACTTCATGACCTTGCAGTTGCGCAAACCACCTGCAAAGAACTTGAGCATTTACGTTCGTCAGATTCGTCAAATTTCAAAACCATTCATCTCGAGAATGATCTTGAACTAACTTGCGATGACTCAAAGGGGAAATTACGACCTTTCGTACCCGATCATTTTCGGCGACCTATATTTGACGCGCTTCACTCGCTAGCTCATCCTGGCGTTAAGGCTTCAGTAGACCTAGTCAATTCTCGGTTTTGTTGGCCATCATTAAAACGCGATGTCGCTTTGTGGTCTAAAACATGCGTTGAATGTCAGCGATCGAAGGTTTGGCGTCACACTTCAAGCCCTGTGCAGACGTATTCTCCTGGTAATCGGCGATTTTCTCACTTGAATGTAGACATCGTCGGTCCACTTCCTTCGTCGCAAGGTTTCAAATACCTTTTGACTATCATCGACAGATATACCCGCTGGCCTGAAGCCATCCCTATCGCTGATATTTCTGCAGAAACGGTCGCGAATTCTTTTCTCCATTCCTGGATAGCTCGTTTTGGCATTCCCCAGCTTATCACCACTGACAGGGGCAAGCAGTTCGACTGTCAATTGTTTTCGACCTTGACGAAGTTATTAGGTGTCGATCACGTAAAGACCACTGCGTATCATCCAGCCTCGAACGGAGCAATAGAGCGTTGGCATCGTTGCCTCAAGTCAGCCCTCAAGGCTCAGCTTTCAGACGATTGGGTAGCCAAATTGCCTTTAGTCATGCTTGGACTTCGTTCGTACTTAATTCCGGACTACGGCGTATCACCCGCAGAACTTGTCTATGGAGAACCTCTTCGGCTTCCAGCCGATTTCTTCATTGATGTTCCCTTGGATTCCAGCGTTCCTGATCTGCTCTACACACTCCATACTCATATTTCCAAACTTCGACCAGTCGAATTCAAGCATCATTCGTCGCGATCACCCTACGTTCATCCGGATTTGTCGTCTTGTTCGCATGTTTTCGTGCGACACGATGCGGTTAGGAAACCACTACAGCCTGTGTATGACGGTCCGTTTCGCGTTATCTCCCGATCAGAGAAATTTTTCTCCATCGCGACTCCAAGAGGCGAAAATTCTGTTTCAATTGATCGGCTGAAACCAGCTTTCCTGCTAACCAGCGATCTCCACGAGACTTCTCGAAAATCGGAACCCTGCGCAGACCCACAAGACACCACCACGGACTTGCCCAAATTACGTCAAGATTCACCTTCGTCTTCGACTACTCGTTCTGGACGTCGTGTTAGATTCCCGGACAGATACGTCGCAGAACTCCTACCTTAGCACTGGAGGGGGAGTGATGTGGCTGTCCCTCCACTGCATTATTAAAAAGATCACCGGCAACGACGCGCGCCATAGCAACGGCTCATTTGTTCAAGCGGAAAAATCCGGATCTTTTGTTCGAGAACATTCTTCTCTAGGCCGCCGATTCATTTCGAGATGTGTTCGCTGTTTTGACTAACACTTTTCAATTGTTTTAAATCTAATGGAGTCAATTGTAAATATAACCAATTTCATTCGAAGTTATTAATTAGCACCACACATCATCGCTAAACACAATTACATAATAATTACAGTTATACGGTGATCCTCTGCTTCTAAAAAAAAACAATGAACACAACATTATTGATGTTTTCACCAAAATCATTTCTTAACACAGTTGGCTCATTTTTTTGCTAAATTGCTGGCTCATTTTTAGGAGTTTTAACAGGAAGGAAATTCATATTGCCAATGTTCTTGGAACATAAACAAACAACACATCATGATAACATGATAAAATCAAAATATTTACTAGGAATAGTTCAATTTATCCACAGCGCTGACTTTGGACTCAGGGTGAGCAAACATTATTGATTTCTAACTTGCACCGTTGTTCGTTTGTAAAACTTAGCGTACAGAGATTTATAGCGAACTATTTTACCTTAACCCTCGGATCAACTTGCTGCTCTTTTTCAGATTCACTCCTCCGGAGAAGCATAAGTATGTATCAGGAGGGGGGGTCGATTCAGGGATCAGTTTTTTACATTAGTGCGTTAGTATTGATGAAAATCGTCCAATTACAGCTACTCCATCGACGCGCAAGGCTACAATTCTTAGATGTGTACAAACAGAAGTCAAATGATGACATTTTTATAATAATTATTATTAGGTAGAAGATTATCTAATAATCAGCTGCAATCGGTTGAAGGAAGGATAGTAGATACGTAGATAGCATAGATAGAGGAAGTGAGAACTGATCATAGAGGAAGGGAGAACTGATAGAGAGGGAAACTCCTAAGGAAGAAGGTTGGACACTCCTCAAACGACACTTTGAACTTATCATTGATCGAACACTAATAATCGACCTAATAAATCGATTTATAGTATCGAAGTAATTATAATCGAAATGAACTGGATTTGAACTTGGATGTAACAATTTGGAACAGGTAAGTATTACAAGAAAAGATTTCTCTAACATATCTAAAAGCGGACAATAATCAAAATTGTCATAATTAATTTCTTTATAACGAATAAAATAGGAATATAACAAATATCAAAACTCACAATAATCAATTTACTGAGTTTAACCAAAATACTTTGCTGGTACTGTAAACAATTTTTATTATTATTATTTTTATTGTGAAGGTAATTAATGTCGTAATTAGAAATAATGTAGTAATCAATCATAAGTAATATTAAGATGATTTTCAAATCCTCTGCCTTGACACTCAATTCTTTGCTGTCACCATGATTTGAAAATTCGGTTGTCCTTGCACGAGAACCTAGAAAAACAATTAGAAACATGGAGAAAATGAAAGAAAAATGAAGGTCATAAAAATATTTCCCTGCTTTAGGGAAAAATGTCCAACCGTTGGCACCACTGGGCACTCAATGTAGCAGGAAAAATAGGATCAACGATCAGCGCTGTCCGCGATTCCGCGTTGCCTTTCACCCGCTCCGTTTCCGTACCGTCAGTTCTCTCTTGTCATCTCCGAGCGCGTTACTGATTTCCGTATCAATTTTATCGAGTTTTCCTGAATAATTTGTATTCGAAAAACGCGGTCCGCTTTCCGAATCGGTTTGGTGTTCATCTCACTCGGCTAAAGTTCAGCGAAGCAGAGGTAAGTTTTTTGACGACTAGATTTTTTCATTAACGATTAGGAGCTTGTTTGTTTTCGTCTCGTCCTAGTAACCGATATTCTGTACACACAAAGCTTTCGGACGACGTCTTGGCTCGATATTATTGCGATTTTATTGAAATCATTTGGAAGAGTTTCCGATACATTCAAATATGGTTATTTTACGTGAATAAGATACTCTCTTCGGTTTTTATGAATAGTGAACGCACTATTTACTCGTAGACGTGAGCGATTTTATTTCTTGCTTCGTGTCTGTATCGTAATTTTCCTTCTTACTAGCTCTACAGAAGCCGAATTAGTATACTATTAGGTTATGCCTCTTCGCAGCTTACCTATCTTAATTTATTTTACCGATTAGAGAACGTATATCAATCGTAGGTAATCCGAGAAACTCTCTGCATAGCTATCGACCAGGTAACCAATCAGGAAACCTCTTTGGTGGTTGTTTATCAATACAGTTTGTCCAGCTGATAGCGGCAAAGGCTTTATCCAGCTATGGCATCACAAGTGCACATTTTTTTATGTTCAGATAAATTCACAGTTCCCAAAAGCCAATATATTTGAACGTTTGAGGTCGTGAAATGTTTTTATGGTGGCTGAATGACGATTGAGTTCTACTCCTTGGGGCACATACCGCACTTCAGCGTTATCGAATAGTTTTTGTATTCGAAATGTTCACGGGCCGAAAAAATAATATTTATTTGAATGCACACTCTTGTTTTCATGTATCTTTTTACTAACACTATCATCAAGTAATAATGAAATGAATACGAAAATTAAATAAAATTCAAATACACAATTGATGTACATAAATGATATGGATTATCATTATAATTACCATTTCGAATCGAACTGATCTGACATAATAAACATAGACTAGATGACAAACCGATTGCTGGAGATTAAGGTGGATTTATTTTCAATTATTCCACCGACCACAGAACATAGGAAATTATTTAAACTTTTAGTCATGATTCAACAACGTTTTCGAATTGTAAACATTTTATATCCTACACCACAGCGTTAAATATGTGGAAACTGCCTGAATAGAGGTGATATTCGGATGAAACATTTTGTCTGCTTTACTTGAACGGTTCTTGCGCGTACTCCTAGAGAGCTCTGCTCACTTTCTGAACAATTGTCTGTCTGTGTGTCCTTTCCATGGTCAGATAGTGACAAAAAAAAATCTCCCTGAAAAATCATTCAAATTCGATGCAGAATTTTCAGAAAATGCCCTCCCAGTGAAAAATAAGGCGACATGATAGATTAAAATATTCTTTTATATGAGTTACTTCAGCGGCTTGCAGATTCAATATTATTTGAATGCTTGAGGTTTCATAACGGCGAGTGAATGACGCTAGATTCCCCCTCCAGGGCTGGTTATACATTTTTGGGTGTCGTTGCTATAAAAATGATCCCATTTTTCAAAACTTGCTTGATATCGTTAGGCTCATTACCGCATTATTAACCTAATTCGTGCATTTTTTCTTCTATTTTTGGGCCTCCTGTCTAGTTTTTAAATAACAGTTGCAGTTTACTAACGTTGCGGCCTTCGTACGAGCTTCTTTATTATATAATAAGTTATACCTGTTATAAAATCAAGAATGGAAGTACTGTGTGATCCACACCACTGGTTTACTTTTATGTTTACGTAGTGAATAGAAGTATGGGGAACCTCATGAGCGTTTCGACCAAACTTCAAGGGAAAACTGTAGCGTTATGGTCATTTTCATAATTTTTATTTTTTCTCAATATTCATTTTAAAAGTTGAGTTAATCCCATTAAAGTCATATTTAGTGTTCGACGACCATTCCAACGACTATCTAGAACGATTTTTATAGCTCCAAAAATTCATATTTTCCAGAGTTTTCAGGAAAAATTTGTATTTTGGTATCAAATTATATAGATTTTTGGACGCTGAATCGAATGAGACCATCGCGGGGTCGATAGCTTTATTGGTTCTCGAGTTATCGCAGCTTTTGTTCCGAATTTGGGAGATTTTAAGAAATTTGACATGAGGGTATAACTCGGGAGTTCTTGGAGCTATAAAAATCGTTCTATACTCATTGGAATGGTCGTCAAACACTCTCTCCAGCTGTATCGTTAGGCAATAAGTTTAGCATTGAAGCGAAGGAACTATATTCACTGTACAATCATTTGCGGCGTTTTTCATTTGGAAATTAAGAGAAAAAAAATTTAATGAAATTACAACAGTTGCTACGGTTTTTTCTCCTACAGTCACCAATCTCTCGTTTGGTGGGAACATTTACAAATGTTCGGAATAAAACTATCACAAATTGATGGTCTATAATTATTGAAGTAAAGGAATAGTAAACCACTGTACAATCATTTGCAGTGATTTTATTGGATATTCGAATTCTACATGCCTTGAAACGTATAACATTAAATTTTATGCGATGGGTTGTTGGAAATTTTTTCTTGGGCGAATAATACACGAAAATAAAATTATGCTGTTATATCCGCCTACGCCTCCCTAATCGTTGACAGTTAGAACGGAATTTCAACATAAGGAAACGGATCGTTCCGTTTATCGTGACTGAGATGTCACGTGTGACTTCAGGCCAAGTTGTGTTGTGGGAACGTTCGTATGATCTCTGAGTTCGGTCTTGTTTCTGTTGTCTGCTCCGTGAGGCTACGGCTCGATGATGAGATCAGGATCACACACGCACTCACACGTAAATACGCGGAGCTCTGAAACGAGGGGCCCTCGAGTTAAAAGGGCTCAGGTCAAAAAATATCAGCACTCCCCCTTGCTCCTTCTCGACTTCAGGTAACTACGGAGTCCCACGGGGCGGCTTCAAAGTGGAGCCACCAAACTACGAGAAAAAACGAATAGAATGGACGACGATGAAGAGGAATAATAAGACGGGAAGAGGAGAGAAGAAAAAAATGAAAAGATCGGGGATAGTGAGAGAAAGGGAAGAGAAGGTTTTCTCGCTGAGAAAAAAGGACGGAGGGACAAGCCCGGGGCGCGGCCTCACAACAAAACAGAACAGAAGAGAACGGCCTGGGCTCACACAAAGGAAATGAATAATACGGGACCGGAGGTGCGAGGCAGCGACGAACAGCGCCCCGGCGGAGCCGCCTAGTAAAAGAGAACCACAGGCTAGTAAAAGGACCACTGGGTACTAAAGGCACCGGTACGTACAGAGTAGTGATGGAAGGTAGGGGCACACGAGTACGTGAACTTCTCTCTAGCGCCTGTGTAATTATCTCCAACGACGAGCAGCCGACGCGCCTTCCATGAGCGACTTCGTGACGTAGCGACCGGCGACGGTCTGATCCTCAAATTGAAGCACGGTCGATAGCCCAACCTAGCTGAAGTTACGAGAGTGTATTCGTTAAAAATAAAGAAGAGGCGTATTACGAAATACGGAGATAGTCGATCCCTGTTACAGCAAGCTGATTGATAGGGAACAAAAAAGAAAAATAGTTATAAAACCGATTCAGAAAATATTTGCGTGATTAAAGACACTGTAAAGGGAAAAAAAACGCTTCAAATGATTGTATACAGTGGTTTATTATTCCTTCGCTTCAATAATGATTTAATAAGAGTATTCATTTGTAATATTAATTAAACTCCGTATATACTATTGTAATTTTAATCATTTTCATTTTTCTTAATTTCAAAATTAAAAGCTAAATTTTCAGCGTAACGGTGCAGCTGAAGAAAGTGTTTGACGACCATTCTAACGCGTATAGAACGATTTTTATAGCTCCAAGAACTCTCGAGTTGCCATTAATTCCTGAAAATCTCCCAAATTCGACACAAAAGCTGCAATAACTCGAGAACCAATAAAGCTATCGACCTCGTGATGGTCTCATTCGATTCAGCGCCCAAAAATGTATAGAAATTGATTCTAAATACGCCTATTTCTGAAAAACGTGAGAAAATAGGAATTTCCCCCCCTCATAAGTAGCCTTAAAATTGAGGTAGCGATTTGGCTAAAGAATTGAGACATTGTCAGACCGAGATTGATTTTTGGGTGAACATTTCGAGAATGTAGCTATTATAGTTTGGTCGGAAAAGTGTTGACGGCGGACGGACAGAATTTTTTTAATTGAATAGTCGGATTCTACATGCCTTGAAACGTTAAAACATCTAATTTTGAGGGGGGGGGATTAGAAAAAAATTTCTTGGACGATTACAATGGTTTATTATTATTGAATAATAAACCAAAATCAAGCTGTCATTCAGAAAAGTTTAAAAGTCCCCCAGCGTTCCAATATATTCATTTCTGCGGTCTGTAAAAATCAAAATATTGTCGATAGGTATAGTTCAAGTAGCAGTTAGGTATTGTATGAATTGCAGTAAGAGCTGTTTGTCAGAGAGTCGATCGTGAGCTGCAATTAGGTGCCTTTAACCGCGTTTCGCGGCTCAACCGGCTTCGCTCGAAGGTTGCCCTATATTTTCAGGCGATCTGTCCGATGACGAAAGCTTTATCGCATAAACTCGGTCAAACTGTTCGACTTCTTACCGGACGAACACCGATCTTTTGATAATATGTGTGCTTGATATTTTCGAACGCACAATCACCAATTCGACGTCAAGGTGCTATCCAATTTTCGAAAAACGGTTTCCCATGTTTGGAAGGTGTTCGAGATACTCACAAATCTCGTCCGATGCGCGATGGTTTCTTTTTTCGACGTCTCCTCAAACGAGGTTATTCGCTCGTTATTGTGGCGCTCGTCGAGGCGCTACTTCTTTTTGAGCTAGTCTTTTTTTCTTCAAATATTGGGTAATGAACCTAAGGAAAACATGAAAAAATTAACTGACTTCAAAAATATTCATAAGAAAAACACTGGAATGAAAAAAGAACAAACGCGTTCCAACTTGAGAGTCTATCACCGACAATATTATGATGATAATTGTGTGAGACGTTGGTATTAATTAATATTTTGATATTATTATTGTTATAATTTGTTAATAATTAATATTTTATATTATATTTTAAAATCCGTAACAATTTGAACAACAATATCACGTTTTCCGCTAGATTTTCTTCTCTATTCGCCGTATAAAGTTTCTTAGCGAACAGTAATTGAGCTAGGCCCTTGTAGATGGATAAATTATGAACAAAATGACGTCACGAACGATAAAATTGAGTGATTTTTCTAGAGATTAGAAGCTTTTAAAGTCAAAACTTTTTTTTGCGGAAATAGTTTTTCTTGAGTTTTAATAGGTAATAAATAATAAATAAATAAATAAAATGTAAAAAATAAATAATGGTGAAAACCAGAAAATAATGCTCGATTATTGCTAAGGGGTAGATTGTGATCATAAATCATCATTTATCATACTAATCTATCAGAGTATGATGATAACTTACTTAACAGTCAATTTTTGTCTATATTGAATTATCATTTCTGATAAGGTTGATGGCTGAAGTTCCACGAGTAGTCTTCTGGTTATTATTATATTATCTTCTGAAAATCCTGTCACATTAAAATGTCAGCCCTATCTATACGAAAATGATGAAATATTCTCAAGCTTATGCTCGTAGTGTTCTCGCTCCTATCTGTTTTCATCTGTCTTGATTCAATTTCTGGAGAGAACGCAAATATCTCGCTGTCGAAAACCGCAAGTCCTTTATGTGATTTCTATATTTTTTCGACCCTTGCGTTACACGTGAGTGGCGTAATTTGCCTGGAAAGTCTCACGCATTAGTGGAATTCTCGCGCATGCGTTGGTAATCGAAACGGCGCATGTGATATTTCATAACCGGTATTAACTGTATCGTGAGAGTGAAATGTTTGAACTGGTTGGCACACGATTTTACGGTTGACACATAATATATAGTAGCAAAATAAAATCGAGATTTTTCATCGTTTTTATAGCTAGAACTCGGTCGAATTTCGAACCTCTTGTAAATTCTCTTCTGCTGAAAATTTTGAGCACGATCGGCGTCTAAGGCCATGCGGTCAATCGAAATGTTGTTAGTGCTAGATTCCTGTTGGAGGTCAAAAGGAAACTGGTTAAGAGGTCAGGTGTGGTGACGATTAGCCGAACCTTTATAAAAGATACGCCAATGTGCGAGGTCATAGAAACGATCCCATGGCGAGTTTCACCTCTTATATTCTGAGTATAAATACTCTTATCGTTCGGGGTTATTATTAAATAATTAACCATTGAAAGAAGCCCAAGAAAAAAATTGTATAACCCTACTCAAAATTTAATGTTTTACGATTCCTGAGGAAACTATATCAGTTAAATCCTTAAAAATGATCACCAAAAATCAATTTTGGTCCGACAATTGCTGAATCTTTAACCAAATCTCGACCTCAATATTGAGAGTATTTTTTGAGGGGAAGACAATTCGTATTTTCCAATGTTTTTCGGAAAAAGGCGTATTTGGTATCAATTTCTATAGATTTTGGACTCTGCATCACACCTTTACTTTCGATATTTTCAGAAATTTAGCATACTGGTATACCTTGAGAATTTTCGGGGCGATAAAAATCATTCTACAGTCGTTGGAATGGTCGTCAAACACTCTCTTTAGCTGTACCGTTAGTCAAATAACCTTTAATTAGATAATTTAAAAAATAATAATTGAAATGACCAAGGCATGTAGAATTTGTAGATCCAATAAAGAAAATTCTGTCCGTCCACCGTCAAAACTTTTCTGACGAAACGATACAAGCTAAATTCTTGAAATTTTCACCAAACCTCAACCTTGGTCTGACAATGGCTCAATTCTTTAGCCAAATCGCTACCTCAATTGTAAGGGTATTTTTAGGGGGTTTTCAGAGGAACAAAATTCCTATTTTCCAACGTTTTTTAGAAAGAGGCGTATTTGGTATCTATTTCTGCAGATTTGTGGACGCTTAATCGAATGAGACCATCGCCGGGTCGATAGTTTTATTGGTTCTCGAGTTATCGCAGCTTTTGATAGTTCTTGGAGCTATTAAAATCGTTCTATATTCGTTGGAATGGTCGTCAAACACTCTTTTTAGCTTCTAATGAAAATCTAAAAATCTAGCTTTTAATTTGGAAATTAAGAAAAATAAAAATGGTTAAAAATTGAAGCGAATGAATAATAAGCCATTGTAGAATCATTTGCAGCGTTTTATGAAAGAAAATCGCCAAAAAAAAAATCAGGAAGTTTATTCTCTTAGTTCATAGCTGTTGGTCATAGCTCGACGACATAAATTTGGGTAGTATTGAACCCGCGATCGCGATGTTTGTCCACTCCGTATTACAACCTTTGCGTCGAATGCGTTTCCGTCCTATTCCGTCTTGTTTTTCATCCGAACGAACCAGATCTTGCCTCGATTTCTCGCTTGCATCATTTATCAATCCACCGTACGTCTCGACTTTCTTGGTGACACTTTGGGGACACAGCGCGTCAAGAATGATACTTGATGAGCAGCGGTCAGGAATCAACAGCTCGGAAGGCGACCGTGAAAACGTTAAGTGCAGTGAAAGTTTTTGAAAATGCCAAGGAAAAAACTATGATACAACGGGAACATAAGTGAATCTCGGAAGAGCGTTGACTTTCTCGAGTCGTCATCCAGAGATGCGTTTACCGCGATGATATGTGAGAGTGCGTTGTTTGATCTCATCTGGTCGTAAACTGCTGAAGAAAATTATGGTGACATGCGCCTTGTCAGCGTTAAGGTGTACCTATGTCTTCCGACACCAGCGGTCTTTCAGATAATTGTTAGAGGCGTATTCAACTTGCTTTCTCATTTCTCCAAATGCCAATTCAGTCGTAATTGGAGTTGGTGGTAATAAGGAAAAGAAAACGGCCTTTACGCTGAACTCTTTATTTTCTTCTTTATACGAATCTGGTAATTATTTAAAAATACGATTTTCTTTTGTGATTGATTTTTGTAAGAGAATTTTGGTTTATTATTCAATAATAAACCATGGTAATTGCCCAACAAAAATTTCTAACCCCCCTCAAAATTTGATGTTCTACGTTTCAAGGCATGTAGAATCCGAATATCCAATAAAAAAAATTCTGTCTGTCCGCCGTACGCCATTAGCACTTTTCCGGCCACACTATAATAGCTGAATTCTTGAAATTTTCACCAAAAATCAATCTCGGTCCTACGACGGTCCAATTCTTGAACCACATAGCTAGCTCGATTTTAAGGTATTTTTGGGGGGGTTTTGAGGGGGAGAAAATTCATATTTTCCAGGGTTTTTCAGAAAAATGTGTATTTGGTATCTAATTATATAGATTTTTGGACGCTGAATCGAATGAGACCATCGCGGGGTCGATAGCTTTATTGGTTCTCGAGTTATCGCAGCTTTTGTGTCGAATTCGGGAGATTTTCAGAAATTTGACATGAGAATATAACTCGAGAGTTCTTCGAGCTATAAAAATCGTTCTATACTCATTGGAATGGTCGTCAAACACTCCCTCCAGCTGTATCGTTCGGCAATAAGTTTAGCTTTTAATTAGGAAATTAAGAACAATAAAAATGATTAAAATTACAATAGTTCGACCTCATTTCACAAAACTTGTCTTATGTCGACTGGCTCAGTCATCGCACTTCCTCCTTACGCGCTTTTTCAATATTTTGATTCTCTCTTTGAGTCTGAGGTCTTTAAATGTTTATATACACGGTTGAATGACGCCTGATTTTTATCGCTAGAGTCACACATAGTACATCCGATCTATTCGCTAGTTTTCTAAGCTTTCCAGTTGTGAGGATTCTGATAGTCCACTGTTTGTGCGATCGCAAGTTGTCATGTTGCGATGAAACGGCCATTATAATCAGTTTCGATTTTTAGAAACTCGTTTCTATACGCTTGTGTGCTTTGAGAAGGATGAAAAATTTGTGTGTCGAAGGCGGTCCAGTCACCCGTGGGGCCGGAGGCCGTTTGGCTTGTCTCGGGCCAAGGACTTGTAGGATTCGCTTGCCTCGAAGGAGAGAGTGCAGTAAAAAAATGAGGTCTCGCGGTCCCGCTGTTAACTGCACACCTACCTCCCTTGGCGACCATTTCCTCTACTACAATGTTGACTAGCGCACGGGAATCTCTCCTATCCGTTATCAGGACAATGCTCTCGAGGACGTAAATGAGTACGTATCACTGTCCTGGTTGGCGCATTTATTCCTCGCGAAAAATCGGATTTTATCTTCTGTCTAGGTATTTAATATTGATATATTTTTTTTTTTTTGTATCATTTTAACATTTTTTTTATCACCTGCAAATTTTCTAATCACAAGAAAAACTTGAAAAAAATTAACAAAATTATAGTACATTTTTGAGAAGCCTTTAATCCGAGTCTTATTATAACTCAGGCTCAAAAGAGATCTGAATCATGTTTACAATGCCAATATTGGCATAGAATACCAAATACAGACAATGTGTACTAGTAAATTAAATTTACTAAAGTAGAATAATTAAATCAGTAGTGAATCTAAATGATATAAAATAGTTTTTGTGTATTATTGTTGTAGTGTTGCGCCATGGTTACGTGCTGTATTGTTGTTATGGGAAAAAATGTAAGACCCTCGGATATTGCGAATAAGACAACACTTCTTGTGTCGTTGTTCGCTGTAATCATCTTACGACTGATAGGGCTGTTGTTGCCATTTTCAGCTTTGTGATGGGCGAGCGGGCTATTGAACCGCGTTAATCTGGAGGGAGTGTGGATAATTACGAGCCCAAGGAGAAATGGGCAGTCTAGTGAGTAATCGATCAGTCTATGTTAGGAGGTTAGCTCATTAAACGCCCGTTTATCTTCAAGGTTCGAATCGAATTTAAGCTGATAGAAGTCAATTTCACCTCGCAAAATGATTATAGATTGTGGCGATCAGTCACTTTTACTCATCCACAAACCATAAATGTAGACTTCTAGGGCCAACAATAGCTACAGCGCGTGTGATTAACAGCAAATAAGAATATTTCTGGTTTTATTCGGGAGAGATTTCAGCGTTCGTTTAAAATTTCACTTGAAGATCTTTTAAAAAAGTTAGTACCTATTTATTAATTCCTGTCCATAATTTCCTGTTCCAGTAATTCGCATTCACCGTTCGTTAATTCTTAGTATGTTATTCAATTAAGAATATATTTAGCGAAATTTCATATTATAGCCAGCATAGTTTCCTCAAAAAAGTGTTGACGCCAAATTGAAACTATTGGCTCAGGTCGAAAAATAGAAAGGTGCCAATTTAAGCACTTTTTAGAACTGAATATTTGCAAATATTGAACAGATATTGAAAATTGCAAATACATAATTATATTCGTTTAAAAACACCTTATACCGAATAATTAAATTTATATTTAAAACATCTTACACTCTTACGGGGCGTTTCCACCTACAAATTGGCAACGAAGGGCGAAGTCCTTGAAAACTACCTTAATATTGAATAGTTTTATTTTCCTCCATTATTTGATTTAAAATAAAATTAATTGCCGAACGATACAGTAAAAGAGATTGTTTGACGAGCTTTTTAACGAATATCGAACAATTTTTATGTTCCACTAATGATAGAGTTATGACAAATTTCTGAAAATCACGTAAAATTCCTGTATAAGGTGCCTAGCTTGAGAACCATTAATGCTGTCGACTTCGTCGTGGCTTCGTTCGATTCAGGGTCATAAAATTTATATAAATAGATATCAACCACAGCTACGGTTCAAAAACCGTAGGAAATACGAATGTTCCCTTTGAAACCCCCCCAAATACACTTAAAATTGAGGTAGTGATTTTTGTAAAATATCGATCCATGTCAAGAATGATTTTTAGCGTAAATTATAGAGCTGTTGGGCTTATATTCCTCGGAAAAGTGTTGACCGTAGACGGAGAGAATTATTTTTTATTGTATATTCGGTTTTTACGTGCTTTGAGTAAAATATCAAATTTTGAAGGGTGTTAGAAAATTTTTTTTTGGCTATTACAATGTTTTATTATTGAATAATAAACGAAAATACATAAATTCAATTCTCCAGATGCTTACATTAATAAGGAAACCGTTTAACCCTGGCGTTACCGAACAGCACCGTTCAGCTCTTTCCTCTTTTCGATTTTGTAGATAGAGGAAAAACCTCTTCAATCAGTGAAACGCTATCAAACTGAAAGCGAAGCTGCCCTCGGTTACTTAAGCCAACCTGCGCTACACAACTGCTTAAACTTATCATCGATACGGTCGGCCCTTCTGTTCTTCTCCTAGTTCTTCTCTGAAGTTCCCACTAGTTCAGTCGACGACTTCAGGCTCTGACAAGCTGCCTAGGGGTCGATAGGCGCGCCCTTGGCTCCTCGACTATGCAACTGCTGGCCTCTCGCCCCTATCTCGCTATAGTCAGCACGAAACTCGTAAGAACTTACCTCACGCTACTGTTTTTACTTCCACTGCTTTCACTTTCCGTCTACATCTGCAACGTGGCCGCCACTTGAGAATTTGTATGTCGCATTCGGCTTCCATTTCTATAATGCTGTTGACTCTAATACTGGGGGAGTTTAAGTGCATCGCGTGTTTTTTTTGTTTATTATTCAATAACAAACCATTGTAATCGCACAAGAAAAAAAATTGCCTACTCCGCCTTCAAAACTGAATGTTTTACGTTTCAAAACATGTGAAATCCAAGTAGGTAGGTATTAAAAAAAAAATCGAAGTACTTCAATATTTATTTTACAAGTAAGGGACAAGCCCGATCACAACAAATTACATGACACAATAATGCGACGTCGCTTTTCTCTTTGTACAAAAAAAAAAAAAAAATAAAAATAAAAAAAATAGAAATGTCTTTTGAATACAACGCGACATAGAGAATTCAAATAGATTCGACACTAGAAACGGAAATACTGAGTTTAAGGAGGGCCGTAGAGAATATTTTGAAGAGCTGATTTTAGTGAGGAGCGGGTGATATATTGAACATCGATAAGTGGGCTATGGAGCATGTAGTTGTAGGAATTTAGTCGAGGAACTCGGAATCCAATCTGGGCCAAAAGGAGGGGACTCTCAGAGAGGAGGCCATCGAAGAAAATCATGGTCACCGTAGTCCGACAATAAACAAATGCGCAGGCATGGAAGGCTTAGCTCTCTGGATCAATTAAAAAAAAAGTTCAATTTTTTAACCATTTTGAGAGATTTAGCAAGATGGTATAAGAGATTTGAGAGTTTCTGGAGCTTTAAACAAGTTGGAATTATTTCTAAAAAATTCTACGTACTGGGTTGGTGAGGGGGAGAAGAACCAGGCGACATGTTCTCCGATTTTTTATTTATTTACTGGCCGAGTACTTTCGCCCCTTCGGGCATCCTCAGGGCGATGTGGAACCATAGGTTACCACAGCCTGGTTACCAGGGCTACCAGTACGATGAGAGATGCGACGACTCAACCAAGAAGTAAAAAATTCTATTTATCTAAAAATTCTAATTATTTCTAAAAAATTCTATTCTTAAGAATTATAATTCTACACTAAACCTGAGATGAGTTGAGAACTTTTTTGATATTGGAATTCGGTTTCTTGATGCTTTGAAACGTAAAACATCACATTTTGAGGGAGGTTTAATTTATTTTCTTGAGCGATTTGAGCGGTTCATTGTTTTGAATAATAAACGGAAAATAAATTGATAAAATATGGAAAAGAAGTAAAAATGAGAATTTAAGGACACTCGTGGTTGCAGAGATTTTTTAAAATTATGATTGAAAGATCTAATTGTGATCATATTACTTAGGTACTAAGAAGAGAAGGCGAGTACTTATCCCAAGATTTCCGTCTGGGTCTCTTTCTTATCGCAAAATTTTTTGGTGTCTCAATCGTGTCAGCTCTGATTTATTTTTTTGCTTTTTATACGCCTCCACCCCTTTTCCGAGTATTACGGTCAACCAATTGAACTTCACTCGTACTGTTTGCGTGTATGTTTCCTCTTAGAGCCAAATCGGCGACTTTGCACGTTGTTCATTACAAAATGTCTTCAATAGTCGGTCGAAACTGCTATAACTGTCAACTGTTCGATAAAGATTTTCCTCTTGGCTCGATCACTTTCTCGACTGCCCTCGTTCGACCTCGACCGCGTCTTACCTAGAAACCGGCGAAAAAACCTGCGCTCTCCCGCAACTTGGCCGCCTTAGGGCATCATCTGGCGGTTCCTGGATGTGTCCGCGGGAGGTTCTTGTTAAGAAAGAACAGGTGTTTTCCTCCTGTAGAAACATGAGAAAATGTTGGAGACAGGAATTGAAAAGCTTTGAGACGTACGAGGGGAAGTTATGGAAATTAAATATATCGACCTATAAATAAGTCTCAGACGGTTTTGGCTGCAAATTACGAAAATAGTAGCGATAATCGTGCCAGACCTTCTGTATCAGTAAAAAATCGAGTTTTTGACCCGTGCAAACTTTTCACTTAACGCTTTGCGAAATACATCATACTTACAGCGAATACGCACTTGCAAACTATAGGTTGTGCAAAATGATTACCACAAGACACTTACTGAGAAGTAATAGGTCATTAATTTGCACGGAAGGGGACCTTTCATCTTGAATGGCTCGTCCACACGATCGCCTGCAGATTTTGTATGAAATTCGTGACAATTTAACATATTCTGCATGATGATATAGCCCGAGAAAGTGAGTAGCCGACTCGCCCACTACGAAATGCAGATCCAACAAGGATATCGTAACCCACTTCAGGCGAGCGCAGCTGATCGGGATAACGCGGACGCGCCTTAGCATAGCAAAGATAATTCTTGGGGCTTCGTAAGGTTCATAAATTGTTGCGAAACACCCGTTGTACAAATTGCTTTTGAAAGCGTTTTATTCGTTTTCTTCTGCTCAGTAATAAATAAAAAGAGGAGGGATAACCTTATATATAGTTACCCTCCCCCTCCGGGTCATCCGGGATTTATTATTTTCACCAAATCTTATTTATTTATTACATATATTGTACTATTACTAATATATTCCACGAATATATTATCCATGGATTGCTATTACCAATCTTAACAGATAAAAATATGATTTTTACTACGTTCTCTTACAATAAGAGTTCTTCTAGATTTATGTTTCAACATTATTTAGGTGGTTTAACCTGAACTTAGTTAAATATCCTTTGAGCATTACAACTTATGGACTTACGCATTACATTACGACTTATTACTTATTACAACTTTCATAGCTATACTTACTACTGGGTTTATCAAGTTACCTTTATAATTCATTTAATAGAGACTGTAAAAATCAAAATACTAAATATGCACTAGTGAAATCGTGAAAAGTGCTCATAATATGGAGGTACTGTATGTGAACCAATACACGAAAAAATCTGCTGTAATCAGCTCACTATAACGAACATTTTAAGACCTCAAACGTAGAAAAATATTGACTCTTATAGCTTGTAAAAATCGAAACAGAAAAAAACTTTGAACGCTTATATCTCGGAAGTAAGGTGCAATCCAAAATCCGGAAACGGCCGATTTTGCACAATTACTGGGAAAACATTCTCTCAAAATTTCATAGCGTTTCATCAATTTTTCGCGGAGGCATGGCGATTTATGTGATTTTGTGACCACAGACACTTGTTCAGAAAGTGATTCTGAGTATAATAGTACTATGAAAATTTTTCCAACAGGACCTCGGTTCCAATTTCGAATTTTCGGTTCGAATTTTCAGACGATCTCAAAACTTCCATTTACCACGTAAATATGGAAGTAATATTCGGAAATTGGAGTTCGAGTGCCAGCTAGGAGAACTGAGTTCTGTCTTTAGAGTCGGTGGCGTCAGAAAGGAGGTGAACCGTTGCGGACTTCATGGCTGGTTGGTTGTTTCACACGCCATCGGACGAAGTCGGAGCTAATTAATGGAATTATTCCCAAGAAAACAGCTTTGTGAAGGCAAAATGGCGAAAAGTACAAATAATGGCGTTAACTTCTTTCGTACGATTGTTTCCGAACGTTGCTGGCTAGGATAAGTTGAAAAGCGGACGAAAGAAAAATCGAAGAGCGGTTGTTAGTTCTACACAACGGTGTTAGCAGCGAGAATGTTTTTCACAGACAGTGGGACGTTGCCGACAGGGAAAAATCTCTTCCTCTCTCGTCTCGGTTGATTTGAAAGAACAAGCATTTTGCTCCAAGTATGAGGTTACCAGACGATGGAAAAACGTGATTCTCGCGAAAAGAGGAAGTTTCGACTTTGAAAGCTTATACCTTCTAGCATAATTGCTCGATTGTTTTGTTTTTGGTCTCATTTGAGAGCCTAGCTTCAATTTTTCGTTCGGCATTCTCATATGGCGTGTAGAGAAGAAAGTGTAACAAAAAAACGCTTGCATACGAGTCTGCAACGCATTGGGACATTTTCATGTCTTTCCCCTCCTCAGCTACCAAATTAGTTAGGTACCTAATTATAAAGTCGCAATCGTAGTTGTAGTGTTGATCATAAAAGAATTGGTAATTAGACTTGATGACCATGATCAGTTAGTCCTTGCGTTGGTGCTCGACGACAAAAAAGTGGAATTTACTCAATTTAAATGCCACGGCAAAGACATGAAAATGTCAAAACGGCAAATCAAACGGAGTCAAAATGTCTAGTTTAGTTGCAACTGATTGTACAGTGGTTTATTATTCCTTTACTTCAATAATGATTTACGAAGACTATCCATTTTTTGCGATAGAACGTTCCCACCGAAAATTAGATTGGTAACTATAGAAGAAAACTTTGTAGCAACTATTGTATATGGATTGTTTTGTAACGCTATTTCGTAACGCGCATTAACAAAATACTACTATTTCGTAACGTAACGATTTTTAGGTTGTGTGCCATAGCAAAGACATAAAAATGTCAAAATCTATCTTGGCCTGACAATGGCTCTTTAGTGGCAACTACAGTGGCTACTACAATTCCCGACAGCTGGAGTACTGAGTTAGGCGCCACGGTTACGCCAGAACCAGGGGACGCGTTATAAAAATTTCAGTTCAGTTCTGTAAATTCGCTCGAGTCATATTTTGGTTTATTACGACTCACTAATCGATGTGACCCGAGAGCAGTATCGGCGACATGTCCGATGTCCGATCATGTCTCCGAGTGTCCCCAGTCACGAGTGGACATGCGTATTCCTGCTCTCGTCTGTCCGTGCATGAAAATGTTTAATGCTCTCGGAGACTTTCATTCGAGTAATAATTTCATTCGAGCGTCTTCCGTCTTCTGTTGCGTTTCGGTTGTGAAAGTGCTTTTTTTGTTCGCGTTGTGAATAGTTTTAAAAACGAGTGGATTTCTCTCTACGATGGACAAGTATTTCTTTGGAATGTAATACATAAATTTCACGGGAATCGCGAAAAAAATTAACGTGTTTGTCGAAATCGGGAAAAAATTCGATTGCGGCGCAAGATTCATCACTTACGGAACCAGGTGTGTACCGAGCTACATATTTTTCAGAATTTCATTAGGTAACAAACAAAAATTGAACTTATATAATAATACCTTCCTATTTCTTCATGTCTTGCTTTATTTTGGTTTATTATCAATAATAAACAATCGCCCAAGAAAAAAACGCTGCAAATGATTGTACAGTGGTTTATTATTCCTTCGCTTCAATATTGATTTAAGAATATTATCCATTTGTGATAGTAATTATTCGGAACATTTGTGAACGTTCCCACCGAAAAAACAGATTGGTAACTATCGGGGAAAAACCCGTAGCAACTATTGTAATTTTAATCATTTTTATTTTTCTTAATTTCCTCATTAAATTAATTTCCTAATTAAATTAATTTCCTAATTAATTAATTATTCCTAATTAATTCTCATTGGCTATTCGGATTCTACATGCCTGAAACGTAAAACATCAAATTTTGAGGGGGTTAGTAAATTTTTTTCTTGGACGACTACAATGGTTTCTTTATTGAATAATAAACCGAAACGCGCAGTGCAATTAACTGTAATAAATACTGGTATACAAAATTAAGTATTAAAAATCCTTGTTGCCCGCTCCGAACTACGAATTGTCGAATGAACGTTTCTGTTAAGTTTAATGACTTGAAAAATACGAATAAAAGGGTAAGAATTAAATAAATAAGAATGGTACTCGTTATCGCTGCTTTTGTGCTGTTAATGGTCCAGCTCGAGACTTTTAGAGCTATTAAAATCTTTCTATACTCTTTGGAACGCTCGTCAAACACTCTTTTCAGGTGTACCGTCAGGCGAATCATTTGACTTTTAATCTGACAGTTGAAAAAAAATCAAAATAATTAAAATTGCGTCAAAATTATTTATTACGAGTTTTCTATTTAAGTTACCAATCTGTTGTTAGGTAGAAACGTTCACAAATGTTCGGTGTCTATCTCAGTAGTAGATAATATTCTTAAATCTTAATTAGAGCTAAAGAATAATAAACCTCTGTAATAATAATCATTTGCAGCTTTTTTTTTAACGGTGACTCATTCAAGTCGAATGGTTCTTTTCAACGGATAATACGCGCGGAATAGACACGGCAAGGCACTCATCGCGGAAAATCTAACTGTTCAGGATTAAGATACCACCCAAAACGGGGAATTTACGAGTCGTGTTAAACCCATCCTCATTCTGGATGTTCTCTCACGACTGAGTAAACACCAGTCTTTTTATCAGTGCCGTATCTCTACAACGTGTGACATACTTATCTGTTAAAACATACACGGCCCACTCGGATCAACCTTCACGTCTCGTAATACTTTGTAAAAAATTTATTCTACGCGCATCGCTAAATTTCGAATTATGAGAATGCTCTGTTGGGGAAAAAAACTCGAACCATGATTCCTGCAAAATTACTACTTTCCCTGACAGTAATATAAGCGAAAGAACGGTAGGGATATATCACAAGCGACTAATTTTCCGTGCTTTTATTAACTATTTTATCAACTCCCTGTATTTTGGATGAGTATTGTTATTATTTGTTACTTTGGTTCTTCGCTATTTTTTGGCTCGTTTTTCTTTCTTATCTTCTTCTTATTTCTTCTATCAGCGAGTTACTCTGGAATTAGTGTCGAATTGAACCGGCATTAGGTTGTTTTCAACTTACTTCGAAAGGAGGTTACTCTAGTTGATTTGCGATTTGTTTCTCTTTTACTTCCATATTTACGTAGTGAATTCAAGTATGGGGATTGTCGGGAAAGTTTTTCATAGTGAATAACTGTCATTTGGAGTATTCAGATCAAGTATTTTTTCACGCTGTATCGCTGAGGGCATAACGGGGTCGGTTTTCCATATATTGAAAATTTTGTAGTTTAAAAAAAATACATTTGATATCACACCAACATTTATCAGGTTATAACAGTTCCTCACATTGTCTCCTCTCCTTATGCTTTTGGAAAATTCTGTCGAAAAACCAACTGATTCTTCCCTCTTTGGTGGAACTCCAACTTCTTCCTCTGAAGATGTTTTACTGTCCTTGTCTACCCCGAAGGACTCGCCGTCCTCGAACATCATCAGCATCCAGATATCCACAACTTGCGATTCCGCTTTCTCCTTAACCTTCGTCCTCCCTTCGTCTTCACCCAAGCTCAAGGCAGAGAGACTATTTTGCATCTGAAGCCTATCACAAGGCGAAGGCCGATCCCATCTCATTTCTCTTGAAGGAAGTCCTCAATGATCAGACCTAGCGGACCTAAGTCGACGAGCGTAGGTTAGGTCTAGTTTTCTTTTCCCATTTAGAATAATTTCACGAATTATACCGCGGTATAAGTTTCTCTTCCAAGTATGTTAGATTTGAATTGGATGAGACGATCGGACGAAGCGATGGGAAATTTGCTTCGAGTTTTTTGTTTATTATTCAATAATAAACCCTTGTAATCCCCTCAATATTTGGCTTCTTACGTTTCAAAGTGAAAGAATGAAACCCCAATGTCAACCCCCCCCCCCCCCAAGTCTCAATGTCACAATAAGTATATTTTATTTGTCTATTGTTATTATTTTCTTTGATGCCAATTGGAATTTCGAACCTTTTTCGAAAATTGTCAACATTTGTTAAACTTCGGGTCTATACAAGTAAATAAAAAATATTTTTAAATAATATAATAAAGTTTTTTTTGCGGCAAAGGCTTCATACCCTAATTTTTTGTTTATTCTTAATTTTTTTTCAATTTAATTTAATTTAATTTTTCTTGCGCAGTGAGCAACGCAAAGAACAAAAACTCTTAAAATTCCATAGTTCGACGGTTACGTTCATCCATTTGAATTTATTGTACTTGTCTTTGACGAAACGATTGTTGTGTCGATTTCGAACCATAGATTGAACTAATTTTTTCCTCTCATACGACTGCATTGCTTTTTTGAGAGAAAAACAACTTGTAGCAGTTCCCCATGCTCAATGACACCTAAACGCCGAAGCGATGATATTTTCCATAGTAGGACCACCGACATTATTCACTTGCGATATGATTGTGAATAAACCATCGCTGGGAAAACGTTGTGTAATTTATTATTGCGCGACGATTTCAAGCGAATGGCTCATACATTCCGTAACCTGTATCAATCGTTTTACTCGGAAAACGATCCCCATTCTGCTAAATGAGCTTCTCACCAAAAGAATATCATATTTCTTCCTTATACGATGTAATAATATTCTGCGGTTATGTTGAAATCTCAGTGAATACATTTTGCGTCCTTAATTTACCTCCGGTTACAGCTCGTTCTTGTTTCTCATTTCTCCTTTTGTAATCGACCAAGAAGAAAAATTGTCTAACCCGCTCAAAATTTGCTGTAATACGTTTTAAGGCATGTAGCATCCGAATATAAAATAAAAATAATTCTGTCCGAACGCCGTCAAGAATTTTCTTAGAAAACTATAATAGTTAAATTCTTATATTTTCACCAAAAATTTGGTATCAATTTCTATAGATTTTTTGACGTTGAATCCGGTGAGACCAAAACGGGGCCGATAGTTTTAATGAACTCGCAGCTTTTGTGTGGAATTTTCGAGATCATGATAAATTTTGCCAGTTGGTAGACCTTCATCATTTACGGAGCTGAAGAAATCGTTCTATACTCCTTGAAATGATCGCCAAACCAATAGCTTGCGCTCATATGACCCTACCCCAAATTACTTGACTACCTACATAAAATTTTCATCAACTCTCACAAAATATTTTTGACAAAAAAAAAACCAAAAAAAAAACAAACAGAAAATAAAACAAATTACCAACTATACTAATAACTACAACTAACTAACTAACTAACACAGCTATCTACAGCTAACTGCTATAACTATGACTATAATTTTCATCAACTATCATAAAATATTTTTAAAAATAATAATAAAAGTAATAATAATTTTATTTATTTATATTATTATTTTTAAATTTTATTATTATTTTTTTTTTTTTTAATTATTGGAACTTGGGATAAGAGGCCTTTGGAAGCGATTGCGGCACAAGTTTCAAGCCCGACCTCTGTCTTTCACAGCCGTTTGCACCCTTGCCTAAAGGTTGAAAACGTGTAAGAGACGATCCTGGGAAACCTTCGAATTGGGATCCTTGAAGGTCGTAACGATGGAGATGATCTTCGCAGATCAGCATGTGAATATTGTGCCCACGTTCGCTTGCGCTGTGCTCACGAGTTCAAACGCTCACCTGGGGCTGGTGTTGCAAGAAACTTTGTATTCGGTCCGACAAATCAAAAGGTTCACAAGTCAGCTCGATTTCAACGTATCGCTAATGTCATCGTCTAATGACTTTGAGTAACCTATTTCATAATCCTCTTGTTCGCATGAACCAAGCCTGCTTTGTTCATATTGTTTGCTGTCACTTCAAATCGGGCTACATGTATACGTCTAAATTTCTGTCGCTTATCTGCTCTGAGCGTGGAGAGAAATAAGAATAAATTAAGTCCATGTCAATAGTACGATGTGACTGGAGGTCAGATGGGAATTTTTTTCAGTCAATAAGGCTAAATGAAATAATAAATTGAATCAAATTTTAAAACAATGAATAATTACTATTCAAAAGAAATAATGGTAAAGTGAATGTAGCGAACGGAATAAATAAAAATAAACACGAATAAAATATGTATAATGAATCGAATTAAAAATGAATTAAATATATTGACTAAATAATAATAATAAAAATAAAAATTAATAAAATATGTACCTATAATAAGTAAAATTAATAATTATTGAAATTTATTAACTGAATAGTAATAAAAATTAATAAAATAAATATGTTATATACTTTATTTACTTATATAAAAAAGATATTTTATATATATATTTTATTTATATAATTATTATTATATTTATATATTTTTTATTTATATAAAATATTTATTACATTTTATTAATTTTAATTGTAATTAATTTTATATCTTTTCTATCACAATCAATTAATTATTTTATATATTTACCTATATAATTTGGATTATATCTATATAATTTATATAGGTATCTATTTTTACTTATATGAAATATTTATTAGATATATTTCAATTGTAATTAATTTTATATCTTCTCTTAATTTTTATTTATATTATTATTTTATTAAATACCTATTTATATCAAATAAATATTTTTTATAAAAAAATCTATCAATTTAAAAAGTACTAATAAATTAAATGAAATGAAAATATGAATTGAATTGAATAGAATTTAACAGAATCAATAAATTTATGTCAGTGGTACGATGACACCGAAGGGCAGATTGAAATTTTCACTCATAGGCGTTCGCGGTTTCAAAATATCTAGAAACAAGTAAACCGCTTCTCGTGTGGTAATAGTAAATGAAACTAGGGTGAATGAATGATGAAGTAGAAGGAAACCATCAGTCCTCTTGAGCTCCCCGAATTCCCTCCCCTCAGGCAATAATTTATTGTTCCTAATTTCCTGTACAAACGGTGAATTTGTATTCACTGTGAATATGAGGCTCACACGAAGTGACGTGAAATCGTTGGAGAGTCGACCGATCTCTCTCGACTGGCTCGTTTCGAATATCACGATTATTTCGATTCCGGCCGTTTTCGATTCCTTACACATCGTTAGCCTCGTACCCGCTTCGCTCTCGGAGCTTCTTTTTCTTCCTTTCACGATTTCCTATTCAAGCCCCGGAGAACGGAGTTCCAAGTTCCGTTGACGGATGCCGCAGGATGATCTGTACTGAGGAGTCGAAGACCTGTATCTTATGCCCCCGGATAGTCCTTCCTCGTCACTTATAAGTTACCTTAGAACGTGACTGGTTTCACATCCCTGTTCGGTGGGCGGAGCATCTTTATGCTCATGCCGACGATTAAGTTTGTTTTCTTGCAACAACAAACATCGGCGCCGCAGGTTTATTATGCAGTCGTCGATTTAGATAGATGAAATTCATGTTCCAGCTGAGACTCACGAAAAAATCCTAACCTCCCCTGAAAATTTGATCTTCTACGTTTCCAAGTGTTGTGTGGAAAAAGGTTTTTAAATCAATAACGGTTTAAATAATAATTTGACTCCACGTTTATTAAAAAAAAATAAAAGAAAAGGAAATGAATCGTTAATACTTTCTGGTGGGCTTACTCTTGCTTAACCAAAATTATATAATAAAATGACTCAAAGAAATATATATTTCTATTAAGAAAAAATGTCCATACGCGATCGCGATATTACACGAGACGAATTCTGCAGTCCGAATTACGAGGCGCCCATGCACGGCAATTACAAAGACAAAATACTCCCACCTGGCTTGTAGATATTCGCGCGGGCGATATATATCCGGCTCGTATCTTTCTCCAGGTAAGGTATGTCCGGGAGCTTTCACCCAGTGCCGGGGGCGGCAAAACTCGTGGAATACGCGGCGGCAAATCCCAATTTTCCTCGACGTTGGCCGATCCGCACAGACGGCAGATACCGACGGAGACGCTGGGAATGCGAGAATATCCACCGAATAAAGATTCGAAGTGGGTTGAAAAGGCGTCCTTAATAATGAGAGCTGACAAACGGCGGCTTCTCCTCTGAACGATACAGGAACAGCGACATTAGCTGGACGACAAAGACTGACGATCTCACGTGCGCCACAAAAATGGCGTGATTGTTGGCGATTGACGCATGCGCACTGGGTCACATAATCTGCAGTGTCGGAGGACATAATTAATTATTTATATGCAAAAAAAAAATAAATCAAACTAAACATTGTTGCAAGAGTGCCCCAAAATACATATTTAAATAAAGAAAAATAACTTATTAGGTTTAGTAACATAACCGCCTACCAAAATTAGTGTGTAATTTTCAATTTACAGGATTTATAATATTATTATTCCAATACATGAAGTATCTTTGGTCATTTCATTATATGGATATAATAGAATGCCTTTTGGCACAAAAAAAAAAGTGAAAAATTTTTGGATCAATCCTCTGTGAATGATGACGAAGAAATTGGTAATAAAGGGACAAGGCTTCTGACCGACCTCTTGTACTCCGAGTTTTTTATTTTTATTGTGGCAACTCGAACTCGCCCGTCAGGTCCAGGGTGCACTTGGATCACCCGACCCATTGGCCAATTCAAAAGCGGGGCGTTATCGTCCTTGAGGAGGACAATGTCATCCTCCCTCAAACTGGGATGGTCCGGTCGATATTTATACCATTTTACCCTATTCTGCAAAGTAGATAAATACTCTCGTCGCCAACGCACCCAAAAATATTCACTGATCCGTTTTACGATTTGCCATCGACTTAAGGAATTTTGCCTTAGATCTAGAACCGAGGGTTCTGGAATAGCGTTGAGAGGCCTACCAACCAGAAAATGACCTGGAGACAGATAGCCAGTCTCGGACGGGTCCTGTGACAGCTGCCCCAACGGCCTAGAGTTCAAAATTGCCTCTATTTTGTGGAATAAAGTGAAAGCCTCTTCATAGGTAAGACACGTATCACCCACAGCCTTTTTAAGAGCCATTTTAACGGATTTAACGGCCGCTTCAGCCATACCTGAAAAATTTGGAGCGTACGGTGGAGTGAAGCTCCATTTAATTCCACGCCTTGAGGCATAATCGATAATGCCTTGAATATTTTCTTGTTCATGGAACCAGGTCAAGAATTCTTTAAGTTGATTATTAGCTCCTATATAAGTTCTCCCGTTGTCTGAATAGATAGAGCTAGGACAACTGCGACGAGATATAAACCGGTCCAGAGCTGCTAAAAAACATTCTGTAGTGAGGTTAGTCACTAACTCGAGGTGTAAGGCTTTTGTAGCCAAGCACACAAACACACATAGGTACCCTTTGCTCTGGGGGGCTTTTCGTCGGAGACACTCTCTCAACAAAAAAGGGCCTGCGAAATCTGTACCGACATGGGCGAAGGCATGACTTTCATTAAAACGGTTAGGAGGTAAATCTCCCATCATTACTTGTTGGGATTTGGCACCGAATTTAAAACAAGTCAAACATTTAAATTTACGCTGTTGGATCAGTAGACGCAATCCGGGTACCCAATATTTCAATTGAATTAACCCTTGGAGGCACGCATTTCCAGGGTGCATATTCAGACGGTGGAACATGTCAACAATTAAAATTGTTAAATGTCCTTTACGCGGCAATAATATAGGAAACTTTTGACCCTCCGACACATTGGAATGCCGAATCCTTCCGCCTACCCTGAGAATACCCTCCTTGTCGATAAAAACGTTGAGAAACCGGTATTTTGATATGGTACTATCATATTGGGCCTCTTGATTCTGACCATAAAATTCGCGTTGGGTTTGCTTGATCAGCAACAGAAGGCACGCATTCATTTCATCTATAGTGATGGGACTGGCCATTGACAATTTTTTATTTTTAGGCTTTAGAATAATTCTCCTAACCAGAGCCGTAACTCGCAATATTTTGAAATAGGAAGAAAACCTAGTCATCCAAGTGTTGTCAAGAACTGAGCTTGGTGGAGATAAAAGACAAAGTTGTCTCGGTTTCATCTCTGGGAGATCCTGTTGATCACCTACCGCGGATATTGGCCACTCAGACTCAGACATTTCTAACCAAAGTGGCCCGTGCCACCACATCGTCTCGTTAATCAATTTACTAGGCAGTATCCCACGAGACCCCAGATCACTCGGATTCTGATCAGAGTAAATATGTCGCCAGAATTTCAAAGAAGTTTTAGTAATAATTTTCGTCACTCTATTAGCGATGAAAACTTTCAGAAAGCACGGAAGAGTATTGATCCAGCCCAAGACTACTGAAGAATCAGTATAGAACACGGGATCTAGTATCGGTTTGTTTAGACTGCTTACAAATGGAGACAAACTGGAAAACAGATTAGCCAGTAAGACAGCGCCACACAGTTCTAAACGGGGTATTGATACCGTTTTTACCGGAGCTAATTTTGTTTTTGATGTCAACAATGACACTGTGATGCCCTCAGAACGTAGGCATCGTAAATACATAACGGCGCAAAAGGCAGATTCCGATGCGTCACAAAAACCCACTAATTGATAACTAACAGCATCTGAAGAACATATCAACCTGGGAATGCGAATATTCGATATAGAAGGCAACTCGGCTAAGATGGCTTGCCATAACTTTTGTATATCCATCGGAATAGCGTCATCCCAACCTACTTTCGCTTTCCAAAGCATTTGAATTAATGACTTCATCAGAACTGTGGCCGGAGCTCGAAAAGATAATGGGTCGTAAAGGCTGGCCACCATAGATAAAATAGCCCGTTTTGTGAGTTTGGGATTGGGGGGTAAATTAATTCGATACGAAAAACAGTCCTCGTTGGGAAACCAAACCAAACCTAAAATCTTAAAACTGGCCTCCGATTCGTGCACAAACGACACTGAATCGTTCAAATTTTCCCCAACATTTTCCGTAATTTCGACCCTATTACTTGCCCATTTTTTAAGTTCAAAACCGCCGAGCTTCAGCAAATTTATCAATTCATTTTGTAACTCGAGAGCGCTTTCCAGTGAATCAGACCCCGAAACCACATCATCAATGAAAATGTCCTCACTAATTGCCTTGGCAGCAAGTGGAAATTTTGAACCTTCATCAGTGCACAATTGTTTGAGAACTCGGAGAGCCAACCATGGCGAACATGTCATACCGTAAGTAAGAGTGGTCAATTCAAATTTCTGAAGAGCTTCGAGATAATGGTTCCTCCACAAAATATGTTGGAACCCTCGATCCTCCTCATCCACAAGAATGTTCCGGTACATCTTGACTATGTCCGCCACGACCACAACTATCCGAGTTCTCCAATTCAGCAATATATCTCGAATATCATTTTGCAGCTTAGGACCTACATGAAGATGATCATTCAGAGACCCAGACGTCGTTTTGGCCGAAGCGTCAAATACTACGCGCAATTTTATTTGATTGCGATCTTCTTTAAATATGGCGTGGTGAGGAATTATATAATTCGACGGCCTATTCACTGGAAACATATGGCCTAAATCTCTATACTCGTCCATGAAGTCCCGATACTGATTATAAACATCCGGATTTTTCCGAAGTTTACATTCTAAATTAGAGAACCTCTTCCGAGCCATAAACTCTGAAGGAAACACATCTGGCACGTTAGATTTAAAGGGAAGTTTCACAATATACTGACCGGATGGCGCGCGACGACAGTTAGTTTCAAAATGCTTTTCACACCAGTCATCGTCGGGATTAGTAATACACATTTTATCTTCCTGAATCTCTTCCATTTCCCAAAACCGTGTTAATTTTTCATTCAAATTTTCTTCAGCTTTGTCCATTGGGTTCAGGGCTAAAAAGGAAACAGAACCAGGGTTAGAGGCAATATCATCCTTGAATGAACCCATTAGAATATTCCCAACTCGCGACGGAACCAGGATTGGCATATTTTTGTCAATGACTATAGGTGCGCCACACACTATATCACCGTACATATCGGCGCCAAATAGAAAATCGATTGAAGCAGGTTTCCAGAAATAGGGGTCAGCTAACTCGTAATTAGAAAATTTAACTATATGTGATTGGGGTAATGGAACATTGGGCATAAAATTGGCTAGATTCTTTAAAACTATGGCTTTAAAATGGAGAATGTCTCCTTGGGCCTTGATTTTGCAATCCACATCGCCTTTCGCTCCGTCGTACAGGGTTTCGCCAATCCCGCAAATTTTTCTGACCGATGGTCTATATTTGAGGCCCAATTTTTTCAAACCTGCTAAAGAAATATAGGATTGTTGCGATCCGCTATCTAAAAGGCCCCGCAAGGAAACATAATTACCTCGCGCATCAACAAAATCAGCCCATAATGTCCCTAAAATAATAATGGGTTCCTTTTCGGTTCTCATAGGGATAGTTCGGTTAGCCACGGAGCAGAAGGATGCACTACCAGGTTCAGTTTGTTGTGAAGTGCTAGTGCTAGATGGAGATTGAGAAGTACCGCTTTTCGCTTTGCCCTTCGGCCGTTGACCTGACGGATAATGCAATAATGTATTATGTTTTCCAACACACAACTTGCAGCTGGGCGGTTCTTGGCAAAAATAAGTAGAATGTGCATTTCCTAAGCAATTCCGGCAACCTTTCCAAGTTTTCAACATCTGACAACGATCCGCGATTGTTGCCGACAAAAATTTTCTGCATTTACTTAGCTGATGACAATTTTCATTGCACAAAAAACACCGTTTATCATGTGATGACACGTTAGAAGGTTCTTTCGAATTTACCAAAAACGTCTTAGAAACAGCTGGGTTAGATTTCACCTTGCGATCAACTAGCGGAGAAGGTTCAAAATGAAGGCTTGAAAGTTGTATAGATAAACATCTTTCTCTTACAAATTTTTTCAAAGAGTCAAATGACGGAAAAATTGTGTGTTTATGTGCCATTTCAAATTGATCCCTTGTGCCAGGATCCAAACAACGACTGGCTAGGTAAAACAAAATAAATTCGCCTTCATTTGGTATATTAAGTAATTTTAACGAAGAAATGCTATCGGATATTTTGGCCATAAACAATTTTAAAGATTCAATAGATGGCTTACCCACAAGCGGTTTGAATGATAGCACCTGATGTAGGTACGCATTCGCGAGCATCCGTTTGTTATCGAAGGCTTCTATCAATGCTGTCCAGGCTAAATTATAATTATTCTGTTCGACTTTCAAATGTGATATCACTGTTGAGGCAGTTCCTTTCAGAGCTGAGGACAAATAGTGGAACTTTCGTATAGGGCTTAGACTGTCACAAGAATGTACCAGAGAAACATAGCTATCCCTCCATTTAGGCCATTCCAGAACGTTGCCATCAAAACTAGGAATAGGAATTCTCGGCAAATCATCGTTAAAACGGGAATCAGACAACGTAGCATTACCTCCAACAGATGTTGAAAGAGACGGGGCGTCATTAAAACTTTGAAAAATGGCTATTGATTCGTAATAATAACGTCTGATATTACCTTTCACTTCCAAGTAAGCATCGGTAGGGAATTCGGACTCTCGATCACTTTCTTCAAATGCATCCACCAATTCTTCCCAACAATTTTCGAACTTGGTATAATAACGATCCAATGCAGTGTACATACTTTTAAAAGTGATAATAGATTTAAGATCCATCGATTCTTTCGCCTTTCGGCCCTGAAAAACAATATTTTTAACTTCATCACCAGCAGAATCTAATTTTTTGAAAAACGATTTCATTTTCGACGAATGCTCAGCTACAGAAACAGCCATGATTGATTTACGTTTCTTCTTAGGCATTCACTGGGCAATATAACCACCCAAGCTAGTCAAGATTCGACTTGAAACGAAAAAAGGGAGAGGGCAAGAATAAAGTAACGCCCAATCGGGTAGAAAAGCCGATCCGGAATGAGCCCGCTCGTCCACGAGAGCGGCTACCTTCCGTACAACTACCCGTTCGCCTCGGTTCACACAGACGCGGAAATTGATCAATATACTAGAAAATCAATTTAAAACAATGGAAATTTAATACAAAAAATGCAAAAGTAAGCCCAAAAACCACGCTCTGCTACCATTATGTTGTGTGGAAAAAGGTTTTTAAATCAATAACGGTTTAAATAATAATTTGACTCCACGTTTATTAAAAAAAAATAAAAGAAAAGGAAATGAATCGTTAATACTTTCTGGTGGGCTTACTCTTGCTTAACCAAAATTATATAATAAAATGACTCAAAGAAATATATATTTCTATTAAGAAAAAATGTCCATACGCGATCGCGATATTACACGAGACGAATTCTGCAGTCCGAATTACGAGGCGCCCATGCACGGCAATTACAAAGACAAAATACTCCCACCTGGCTTGTAGATATTCGCGCGGGCGATATATATCCGGCTCGTATCTTTCTCCAGGTAAGGTATGTCCGGGAGCTTTCACCCAGTGCCGGGGGCGGCAAAACTCGTGGAATACGCGGCGGCAAATCCCAATTTTCCTCGACGTTGGCCGATCCGCACAGACGGCAGATACCGACGGAGACGCTGGGAATGCGAGAATATCCACCGAATAAAGATTCGAAGTGGGTTGAAAAGGCGTCCTTAATAATGAGAGCTGACAAACGGCGGCTTCTCCTCTGAACGATACAGGAACAGCGACATTAGCTGGACGACAAAGACTGACGATCTCACGTGCGCCACAAAAATGGCGTGATTGTTGGCGATTGACGCATGCGCACTGGGTCACATAATCTGCAGTGTCGGAGGACATAATTAATTATTTATATGCAAAAAAAAAATAAATCAAACTAAACATTGTTGCAAGAGTGCCCCAAAATACATATTTAAATAAAGAAAAATAACTTATTAGGTTTAGTAACACCAAGCATGTAGAATCCGAATATCTAATAAAATAAAATTCCGTCCGTCAGGTGTCAACGCTTATCTGAGAAATTTCTAATAGCCAGTTCTTGAAATTTTAACCAATTTTTTTTTCTTGTCTGACAACGGCTCAATTTTTTTTTTTTTTAGCCGAACCGCTTCAATTTTAAGGGTATTTTTCAAAGGGGGATTCCGATTTTCCATGATTTTTGAAACAGGTGTCTTTGATACAAATTTATTTAGATATTTTGACGCTGAATTGAATGAGACCATGACTGAATGAATGAGCGTTTATTCCATAATGATGCATAAACGGGAAACATGGCATTTAAACATGGAAACTACCCCGAGATCATAAGATAAACTGTGCGGTTCGGGGGGTTGCAGCTGCAAATAATTGGAAATTTTTTTAATTGGAACTTTTGAACCGACTGCTTTTACAAAGGTATATTACTCAGAGGCGAGAGAAAGCTACCGAAACCCTACAATTTGGCGTATTTAATTATATTTTTATGTTATGTCCCCGCGGGGCTATTCGCGCTTGAAGAAAACCCAAAACACGTTGTTTTTTTTTTTTTTTTTTTTTTTACATAAAAGTGGAATATATTTCGAATACTCACTGTCCATTTTTTATTTTTAATCGATTTTAAATTAAATTTCCACAATTGGCTTTCACAGCACCTATTTTTTTCAAAATTTGCGAACGTGACGAAAAAAATCCGAAGTTGAAACTTCTAAAGTATGAAAACTGAAAAGAATTAAAAAATTATTAATAGTCGTAAGAATTTGATTGTTTTCACTTTAAATTTCTACGTCTAATTTCCTGTAGGAATCATTAAATAATCCAATTCGAACAGCACTGTAAGTATTTGCAAAGAATTTTCAAAGTTTAAAAACATGAAAACGTGTAGTATTGAAATGAGTAAAAACTGATAGTTGTCGTCAAATTTCCGCCGTTTTGACGTCAAATTCGGATTCAGCGTTAAATTTCCTATAAGAATAGCTATCAAATTCGTTAGAAAACGAAAATTTAATCTTTCACCCTTTCCGCTGCCAGCGGAGCTCGAATCGATATACGGAAAATAATTTCTCTGGCGCTGTTTAAGTTTTTTTCACCAAATTTTTTGCTATGTACGTGTGTAAGGCGTTCGAATGAAGACTCCTGCATATTGAAACAATCGATTCACATGAATTTTGACCCCGAAAAGCACGGTTAAAGGTCAATTTTCGAGCTTTCAAAAACTGATTTTTTTGGACCACTTGCAGATTTTTTCGAGAAATAAAAAAAATTACAAAAATACATCTCGGTAAGATACAACTTTCCTGAAAATTTCAGATTTTTATGTCTATTGAGAGACGAGTAAAAAATCGTTAACTGTTCGGTTCAACAAAATCGCAGGGGTCCCCCTTGGATTTTTCGCGAAAATTTTTTTGAAACCGATTCCGCTCAAATTCAGCATAATGATAGTTGATGATGTGTATATCAATAATATATGGTTCATTCTGTGTTTATTTTGCACTAAATAGATGAAAAGAACGTTTATAGTTGAAAAATGTGATGTTTTCGTGTATAGTCTACTAATATTGTTGAAAACTGCAGAAACGGCTGAAAAATAGATAGGTACATTACACGGGGAAAATGTGGACAATTAAATTACCTATCTTTTGGTATATTTAAACATCTGAACTGACGACTTTTGTTTGAGTTATCCGCTGTGCAAGTTACAAATCTTGGCAAACTTATAAGTTGTCATTTGGCTAAATTTTGCTCAAGTTGAAAAACCCAATACTTTATGATACTAAGTACAATGCAATAATACCCACCACCTACATACTAAATTATAGAAAAAAAAAGAAAAAAAAACAGTCTCAAAAGTTCTTTATGTATTTGAACCTAATGTTTTCTTCCATTTTTCTTGTTCCATTCAACTTCCCACTTCAAGTATTGTATTATGTAAAACGTAATTGGGCTTGCCCGTGAATAAACAAACATTTTTTGGCTGGAACCTTTGCTAGGTTTTGTGTTTGATTTCTAACGGACGGTCATTCCAAATCATGATTGAAGCCAAAAATAATAAACCGTTGTACAAAATTGTCTGCCAATCGTGTGAAATTTTCGTGAGATCGCTGAAAATACGGGAGATTCCGCTGCGCACATTGCGTCGTTACGCACCATGTGAACACTGCGCATTACATTTTCTGCATCACCCCCATTACCTATACGCAAGTTACGCACTGTCTCGGCGTAACGTGAAGTGTGGTGGCTCAAGAACCTGCAGCCCGTACACCGTACCGGCACCGGATTCGTTGCTCCTCGAGGAGTGGGCTGGTGACGGCGCTTGCTAGGCGTAGGAAAGGGAGGGAGATACTCTCTTTCCCTTTCCCGCCGACGCTAACGCCCTATAGTAACTTCTTGTGTGGTCTGCCTTGCGTCGTCGGACAGTTGTTGAGTTGATTCCGAGTTGACTAGACAGTTGGAACATATCGCATCGTGTTGTTTCGATCGTGCTGCTTCGCGAGTGCATCCTTATCCGAACAACTTTTTCTTTTTCGTCCACCTACAACTTTTTTAAAACAAATAAACGAAGTAAGTCGTATTTTTCTTGAGTTGAAAAAAAAAAAAAATTATAAAAACGCTCCAAATGAACGTACAGCGGTTTATGCTTCAAATATGGTTTAAGATGATGCTATTGTGTAACTATTCCGAACATTTGTGAACGTTTCCACCTATTGACAGATTGGTAACTATTAGGTAACCATAGAAACTATCATAATTTTATTTTATTTTTTTAGTTTGTCATTCAATAATAAATTATTGTAATCGCCAAAGGAAAAACGCTGCGAAGTGTTTACAGTGTTTTATTATTCCTTCGCTTCAATATTGATGTAAGAAGACTGTCCATTTATGATTGTAATTATTCCGAACATTTGTGAACGTTCCCACCGAAAAATAGATTGGTACTTAATTATCGGGGAAAACTCCGTAGCAACTATTGTAATTTTTATTTTAGCGTCCAAAAATCTAAACGTAATTTTTATTTATTTATTTTTTCCTTATTATTTTTATTTATTTTTAATAGATTTCCTTATTATTTTTATTTATTTTTAAATAGATTTCCTTGTTATTATAATTTATTTTTAAATATATTTCCTTATTATTCTTATTTATTTTTTAAAAATATTTAGGTATCTATTATTTTTATTTAATTATTTTTATTATGTATAATATATATATTTAAATATTTTTCATTTCATTTAATTCATTCAGTTCGATCAGTTTGACTTATTTAATTTACTTTTGTAGATAGACATTTATTTATAATTTTATTTATTTTTCAATCTATTCAATTTGTTTTTATTTTCTTCGATTTGTTTTTATTAATAAAATAAAAACATAATAATATAAGTATATAAAAATAATAATTAATCCGATATATTTTTATTCGATTTATTTGATTCTGTTTATTACATTTTTTTAACAGTTTCTGATTTATTCGGTCCGTTCATAGTGTTTCGATTGTTCGTTATTTTTGTTTCGGTTCTTCGTGTTTCTTTAAATATACCGTCGAAGTTGTAGACACCTTTATCTAAAGATAGTTGTGCTCTTTTTCCATTGAAAAGGTTGCGATTTTTTCCGATTTTGCTCATGGGAAAGGATATGCACACCCGTATTACATAACATAGCCCTTCAAAACCGCACTTCCAGCCGAGCGTGCAATTTTCTTCAAATTCGATACATCTCGGGACATTGGATACGTGCGAAATCTTGACCGATGAAGGACTTCTCGTATTTCTTTCTCAGGATGTACGCTTCGGCTTCCGTTGATCTTACTGGCACGCCTTTTTATGTATAAGAAACTCATATTCTGATGTTCATTTCGAATTTTATCACCTCCTTGTATAAATTTTCTTTACCCGCCGATGTGAGTTTTCGGCCTTCAAGTTTCCTTCAAGATTTTTATTTTGTCTCCTATAATAAACCTTGTCATCGCTCACGAAAAATTGATTTTTTACGTTTCAGGACATCTTGATTACGAATATTTAATTGGGAAAATTCTGCCCGTCCGCCTCGTATTTTTCACGGTTTTTTGCTTCATAATGAGAGTGCAAGTCAAAAAAAAAAAGAAAAAGTAAAATTTAAAAAAAAAAAGTAAAAAAAGAGAGTAAAAGTAAAATTTTGGTGTTGGTTGGGCCCAAACTAGATGCTTTTTAAGCCGTATTTCTTTAAAACAAAACAAAAAAAAAAATTGAAATCACGTTTTTTGGGGTTCTTTTCTCTCAACAACTCCGTGTATGGTTTTTTTAAGATTTTGATTTCACTCGGAAATAGTGTCTTTAGGGATGAATAATAATTATTGATGATCACATCCGTAATAAATATTCTACGCGAATTCCCCATAATTTTTTTTACCGTGGACGTTTCGTCACATCTGAGATGATCTCATCAGTTTAATATGCCAACTTCCCACTACCTCCTTCCCTCTGCCTACAACTCATCAGTCTTCTGCAATCTCTGTCCCTTCTCAAACTTGAAATAAAATCACAAACGTTTTCAACACAAATGTTTTGTAGGTAATCAATTTTTTTTTTAGTCAAATTTAATTATTGTTGTTGTTTTTTTGATTTTCATGTTTTAAAGTTGTTTCTCACTAACGAGCTCCCTTTTGTTCGCAGCATGGGCGAGAGAAGAGGGACCAAAGCTCTGGAAGCTTGGTGCAAGCGAGTTACTCAAGGATACTCGGGTGTCAAGGTGGAGAACATGACTACCTCGTGGAGGGACGGCCTCGCCTTCTGCGCCCTTATCCACCATTTCAGACCCGATCTCATGTGAGTATTAGAATTTTTAAATTTTACCAGACTAATTCACCGCGTTCAGATAGAAGTGAAATGGCCAATAACTATTTAGAATAATTAAACCATTTAATTTTCGGGGGTTACGAACCGTAACCAGTGATGCGCGTAGAACACAAAATACTTCCATGTTTTAGTCGCCTAAAAGATATATACCCGATTATGCCAGGAAACCGAAACGCCTAATAACGCACGAAATAGGTGAAGCGGAAGTACCTTTTGCCCACGTTTCAAGGCATGTAGAATCCGAATATCCAATAAAAAAATTCTGCCTATCCGCCGTACGCCGTCAACCCTTTTCCGGCCAAACCATAATAGCTAAATTCTTGAAATTTTCACCAAAAATCAATCTCGGTCCTACGAAGGCCCAATTCTTGAACCAACTTGCTAGCTCAATTTTAAGGGTATTTTTGGGGGTTTTGAGGGGGAGAAAATTCATATTTTCCAAGGTTTTTCAGAAAAATGTGTACGTGGTATCAAATTATATAGATTTTTGGACGCTGAATCGAATGAGACCATCGCGGGGTCGATAGCTTCATTGGTTCTCGAGTTATCACAGCTTTTGTGTCGAATTGGGGAGATTTTCAGAAATTTGACGTGAGGGTATAACTCGAGAGTTCTTGGAGCTATAAAAATCGTTCTATACTCATTGGAATGGTCGTCAAACACTCTCCAGCTGTAGGGTAAGGCAAAAAAATTAGCTTTTAATTAGGAAATTAAGAAAAATAAAATTGATTAAAATTACAATAGTTGCTACGGAATTTTCCCCGATAGTTACCGATCTGTTTTTCGGTTGAAACGTTCACACATGTTCTGAATAATTACTATCATAAACGGATAGTATTCTGAAATTATTATTGAAGTGAAGGAATAATAAACCACTGTACAATCATTTGCAGCGTTTTTCAATGGAGAAGCGCTTTTTTCCCGTATCTTTCCGGAGAACAATGCGAATCTAAGCGGTCTAGTCGAGTGGACAAAGATTCAAATGAGAGCGCCGCGTGTGGGCGCAAACGACTGAACGCTCCAATTTTTTACCATTTGCCCCGAATAGCGCTCGCGGGAACCGGGAAAGTTTTTTCACCTTGAAAGGGCGACCCGTTAGCGATTCGGAAAAACCTCACTGCTAACCGTACGCGTCGAAGCTTCAACCATAGCGCGGTTGATTATAAAATACAGTTGACTATTAGCCGCAAACGTGACTAATACGATACTTGGAAAGTTATTCCCACTCTTCTCAACTTGAACGGGAAAAAATTCAGAACAAACCGCACAGGCCGCAAGTCGTTGGCGTAGAAAGTCACAATTGAACGCCTTACGAATAATTAAATTGGAAACAATTGAAGGAAGTCGTGACTTTTACTACGACTGAAGCTACAGATCCAGAGACGTTCGTCGACGCATTGGCGACGGCCTAAATGCACACGCGAGTTTGGCAATTCGTCGTCACGGTTCATCTGAAACCTTCTAACGATTCACTTCGTATCAGTTCCTGTTATTTAAATTTTGTTTTATTATAAATACTAACCATTGTTAAAAAAAATTCAACCCCCTCAAAATTTGATGTTTTACGTTTCAAAGCATTTAGAATCCGATAAAAAAACGCTGCAAATGATTGTACAGTGGTTTATTATTCCTTTGCTTCAATAATGATGTGAAAGACCATCCATGATAGTAATTATTCCAATCATTTGTAAATGTTCCCACCAGACAACAGATTGATAACTGAAATGGGAAAATTCCTTAGCAACTATTGCAGTTTTAACCATTTTTCGTAACTTTTAAATTGAAACCTAAATTTTTCGCCTAACAGTACACGCGAAGAGAGTGATTGACAAGCATTCCAACGAGTAAATATTTTTTGTAAATATTTTTGTAAAAACCTCATGCCAAATTTTTGAAAATCTTCCAAGTTACTCACAAAAGCTGCGATAACTCGAGAACCATTAAAGCTATCGACCCCGCGTTGGTCTCATTCGATTCAGCGTCCAAAAATCTATATAAATTGACACCAAATACGCCTTTTCTAAAAAAGTTTGGAAATACGAATTTTCTCACCCCAAAACCTCCCAAAAATACCATTAAAATTGAGCTAGTAATGTGGTTCAAGAATTTGGCCTTTGTGAGACCGAGATTGATTTTTGTTGAAAATTTCAAGGATTCTCAAATTTTCAAGAATTTGCAAATTTTCAACGCAAATTTTTTTGTTAGATATTCGGGTTCTGCGTGCCATGAAACGCAAAATATCAAATTTTGAGGGGGTTAGACAATTTTTTTTCTCGGGCGATTACAATAGTTTATGATTGAATAATAAACCAAAATTCCGTCCGCCTTTCGCTTTACTTTACTATAATAGCTACATTTTTTTAATATTCACCAAAATTAATCTCACACCACGGCCCAATCTTGAACCACATTGCTAGCTCAATTTTAAGGGTATTTTTTGAGGGGGAGAAAATTCTTATTTTCCAATGATTGTCGGACATTATGTGTTTGGTATCAATTTCTATTGATTTTTGGACGCCGAATCGAATGAGACCATCGCGGAGTCGATAGATTCAATGGTTATCAACTTATCGTAGCTCTCGTGTCGGTAGCTCCTTTTGCGAATAATTTAATTTCTAATTATACAATTAAGAATCATAAAAAAAAGACTAGTTGCTATAGGGTTTCCTCTTATAGTTACCGATCTGTTGAAGGGTGAAAGCGTTCGCAAATTTTTGGAGTAGATCACTAATGGATGGTCTTCTTTTTAAATATTTTTTATTATCCTCTTCTGTTGGTTTTTAAAAACGATATCCCATAATGCTCATTCTCAGGTTCATTGCATACTAAAAATTCCCGTCGCAGAAGAGCGGCCGATGTTAATAATGAAATCGGACGTTTTCTAATATTTCATTTACTATTTCATCCGCATGCGAGTAAGCTATGTTGACAGTCGGGAAAAAAGGGCTGCAGGAAATTTACAGCGTCTCTCTCGAGCTCTTTAAAATTCTCATTTACGAACCGCATTTGAAATACCAAGGACACCCGCAAGTTTCACATCCGCGAGGAAGGGCCTTATAAGTTCTGATCGGTTTAAGCCGTAAATGGAAGTAGTCGTCCATCGGTCGCCAAGTTGGGACTTAATATGGAAACCTAGATTTGAGCGAGCAGGGTTTCCTATTAGCTCGTGCCGCCATGAGATTATTTACCTTATTCGCCGCACCGACAGGTACCATCACCTGATAACTGGTGGTTGAAAATTATTTCTACAGATTTTTCACTCCTTTAGTTCCCTACATATGCCTTACAATTAGCTAAATAATGTTCGCGATCGATATCAAATTCAATTTCTGCCAGAATAACAATTTTTTTGTCTCTCCTGAAAAATATGGTTTTTTCGAGATACGAGGTTATTATGTGATACCATCGGTTTGTCGTTTTAAAAATGATCCGTTGTTAAGTGGAAACGTTCACAAATGGGAGGAGTTGTTATCACAAATATGTATGGTCATCTTAAATCAATATTGAAGCGAAGGAATAATAAAACGCTGTGCAATCATTTTTTTGCAGCGTTTTTTAAATATATTTTTTTATTGGATATTCGGATTTTACATGCTTGGACATAAAACCTGAATAAATAAAATGTTTTTCCTTACTATGCTTTATTATTGACTAGTGAACCAAATTTAAAATAAAAATAAAAAACGCTGCAAATGATTGTAGAATGGTTTTTCATTCCTTTGTTTCAATTATGATTTAAGAAGACAAGTTGTGATAACTATTTTGAACATAACTAAGTACTATTGTAATTTTATTATTATCATTTATTTTTTCCATGATCTATTTACAAGTTAAATGATCTGGCAAATTATTCAGTTCAAGAGAGTATTTGGCGAGCATTCCAACGATTTTCATAGCTCTCGACACTCAAAATATACCTTGGCAAATGTCTCGAAAACTAGAAAATTCGGCCCAATAGTTGCAATAACTCGAGAACAATTAAAACGATTGATTCCGCAAGGTCTCATTCGATTCAGCGCAATTCTTGTGAACGTTTCCACGTTTTCAAACGTATTGGTAACTCAAGTTCCAGTCCTTGGCAGCTGTCGTAATTTCGAAAATTTTCATTTTTCTCTATTACTTGATTTAAAGTAAAATTAATAGCGCAACGATACAGTTATAGAGTTTGACGAGCTTTCCAACTGCTGTAGAACGATTTTCATAGCTCCATTAACTATCGAGCTATAAAATCTTTCTAAATAACTCAAAGTCTCGGAAATTCCATACAAAAGTCGCGATAGATCGAACCGTTGTAGCTATTCCGTTTTGATCTCATTCGATTCAGCGTCAAAAAATCTATAAAACTCAATATTAAACGTGGAAAATACGAATCCTCCCTCAAAACGCCTCAAAATACCTCCAAAATCGAGGTAGACATTCGGCTGAAGAATTGAGCCAATATTAGGCCGAGATTAGTTCGTTGATCATTTAAAGAATTTAGCTTACGTTGTGTCGCATCGATTTATTCGCCCCTCTACTATTGAAATGGCGTACGATTTATATGGAAATCTTGATCAGGTTTGTTGCGATTACATGCGTAAGGTTTCGATCGTCATAACGCGATTTTCTCACGGATGAATAGCAATTTTCGTTTCGAGCCTAGTCATGAGAACTGCTGCGGATGATTTGGAAGCCTGAAAGTTTAACGGCTTCCGAAGTTGGACGTCACGACGAAGATTTTACGATGTCGGTAGTTACGCGCCGAAAGTGAACCGCCGATCAGATCGGCCCTCGCATTTCGAATGCGCGGCTAGAATACAGACGAGAAATTTCTAACTCGGTAGCTAAAAGCCGTGCGTCGGGAATTGAAATGGTAAAGTGAAAACGCTCTAGGATGACGTTGCATCGCCAATGGGAAAGGCGCATAAATAGTACGAGTGGTACGATAATTCGTAAATATACGGAATATAAACGTAAAACAATGCAACTCGCTGTGCTTGAAAACTTATTCAAACGCTGTAAACGGTTGTTCAGTTTTGGTTTATTATTCAATGATAAACTATTGTAATCGCCCAAGAAAAAAAATTTCTAACCCCCCGCAAAATTTATTGTTCCAATAATAAAAAAAATTTGAAACCAAAAATCCAATAACAAAAAATTCTGTCAACACTTTTCCGGCCAAACTTTAATAGCTAAATTCTTGAAATTTTCATCAAAAATCAATTTCGCCCTCACAACGGCTCAATTCTTGAATCATATTGCCAGCTCAATTTTTTGGGGGTTTTGAGGGGGAGAAAATTCGTATTTCCCAAGTAAGAAAGGTGAGGAAGAAAGATGAAGGAGAAAGAAAATGGTGTATTTGGTATAAATTTTTATAGATTTTTGGACGCTGAATCGAATGAGACCATCGCGGGGTCGATAGCTTTATTGGTTCTCGAGTTATCGCAGCTTTTGTGTCAAATTTGGGAGACATTCGGAAATTTGGCATGAGGTTACTCGGGAGTTCTTGGAGCTATGAAAATCGTTCCATACTCGTTGGAATGCTCGTCGAACATTCTCTTCAACTGTACCGTAAGGCGAAAAATTCAGATTTTAGTTTGGAAATTAAGAAAAATAAAAATGATTAAAATTTCAATAGTAGCTACGGATTTTTCCCTTACCAATCGGTTTTTCGGTGGGAACGTTCACAAATGTTCAGAATAATTACTATCACTATTGGATAATCTTCTTAAATCATTATTGAAGCGAAGGAACCACTGTACAAATAATTGCAGCGTTTTTTAAATCAATTCCGATCGTCACCCGTTCGTGATTTCCAATTTTGATGTCAAGTTTATGCTAGGTACCTTAGAAGGCAAACTTGCGATCTAGTGTGGCCACAAGGCGGAGTTAGCGAAATTACTCATCAACCTCGAAATCTCGAGACCTTTGTTGATTGGGCCAAGTGATTTCAACTAGCTCAATGAAGACCCGCTGAATACTAATGAGACATCGGGGGTTTCGTAGCTCGGAGGAAGTGTCGAATTGTTAGCATTAGTCACAATTTACGTTTCATTTCTCTGAAGACAACCGGCGGTCTTAAGTCGCTCAGGAGAATAATTCAAATCTATCGCAGCTTCCAGTTGAGCTGATCTTGACGAGAAACAAACTAGAGAGAGATTAGCGAACGAAATGGCATGAATTGTATGGTATGATTTTCGGTTTATAAAACGTATCTTTATACGTACGTTACCGATGAACTCCTAAGCTGTTGATGCGAGGAACTTAAGGAAATCCTCGAGCGCATCCCGGGGATGATTTTGGCTGGGAAAATTAATTTAGAGAAAAATTCGAACATGTCGATTTTTGAGGTGATTTTCGAGAAGGATTCTGACGGTTTTTGCCCAATAATTTATGAACGGTATTCGGTAGGGTCGTATTTGAAAAAGTATATCTATCGAAAACGAATCTGTTGATGTGGTCAAAAGTATAACTACGTTGATTAGATCACAAATTATTCACGTTTCAACAAAAAAAAAATAAGAAGAAAAAAACGTTTTTTGACGTTTATTTTGGTAGGTTCGTATACTAGAGAAAGATAGACGAATTTTTTGATACGGTCGATTGCATAAAAATGTTGATTCGTTTACGAACTAGGTATTCGCGTTGCAAAACACGTTTCGCTTTTTTCAACAGATTGTAGGGTTAATTTTCAAGAGATGTTCACATCGAAATTATTCTCCGGAGTTTTTGCCACTGCCAATTTCTAAATTTTCTACAGAATTGACGGGAAAACCTATGGTTCTCGATAAAATACCTTAGTTTAGTCTGAAAATTCGAGTTCTAGGATGAATTTCAAAGGAGATACTCAATATTTTATTTTAATTTTATTAATACAAATACCATTAGAAAAATATTTCAAAAGAATGTCTACTTGAATATTTATTCAAAATATCTATATCTGTTTAAGGAAATCGTCCTTAAGTAGTTTTTCAGTTGTTTTTTTCTTAAGTTGGAGTTTTCAGAGCTACAAAACCGTCCTATACTCGTTGAAACGGTCGTCAAACACTCACCTCAGCTGTACCGTTAGGCTTTTAATTCAACGTTACTAGAGCTAACGCCAGCGGACAACACAGGGAAGAGAATCCCCATGTCAACAAGAGTTACCCCTCGTTTTGAAGTCTGTTATAAAAACGCTGCAAATGATTGCACAGTGGTTTATTATTCCTTCGCTTCAAATATAATTTCAGAAGACTATCCATTTCAGATAGACAGCTTGTTGTTCTAAAGAACCATAAAAAAAGAAATCGTCATCTTTTTGTCGTTGGGTTCCGTATTGTCATGGTGGCAAGAGGAGAAAAACCGAGCGATTCGTTCTCCATATCTCTAGCCGAGTACTTTCTGCCCATTCGGGCGTCTTCAAGGCGATGGAAAATTGAGGTTTCCATAATAATATGGAAAATTACTCGCCTGGTTTTTCTTACCTTCACCACCAGACCTGAAAGTAAATAATCATAAATTATCCATAAACTGTATTTTTCGTATGTCGGCCAATTTTTTTTTACGGTTGATCAACTTTCTCCTTCCAGAGATTTCGACAGTTTGAGCAAAAGCGATGTCATTGGAAACAACGAGCTTGCGTTCAGGATCGCCGAAAGGCATTTGGGCATTCCGGCTTTGCTCGATGCTGAAGACATGGCAGACTACCCGGTGCCAGACCGTCTTTCCATCCTCACCTACCTCTCACAGTTTTACCAAGTTTTCTCAGCAAACAGTAAGAAAATCATCTCGTACCTACTACGCGATAGAAATTTTTTTTGCATTGAATATTTGTAACCGTGTAGTGAATAATGTAATTATTAGGTTCGCACTGTTCGAAATCCACTCTACGAGTGTACGTAATCGTAAAAATCAATACTTTTGAATACTTTGCGTCCTGATCGAGCCTATTCTGGATAGCTTAAACGCCACCTTCAGATGGTACACTATTACATTGATGACACTATTTATTTCGTCGAAATTCCTTGTGAGATTAATCTATATTAACGTTCAGGTGGGGAAAAATACACCCCTCAATGATGTACTTCACATTTCGTCAAGGTTTTGGTGTAGCTATTCTTACATGGTCGGAGAGATGGTGGGGAGAAAAACCGTGCGACTCATACTCTGCTTTTGTTGACTGGCCAAATACTTTCGCCCCATCGGGCATCCTCAGGGTGGTGTACGTAGGTTACCACAGGCTGTTAAACGATTGGTTACCAAAGCATGTTTAACCATTGTTTACCAAAGGCTGTTGAACCATTGTTTACCACAACCTGTTACCAAAGCCTATTGAACCAATGATTACCCTATGCTGTTGAACCATTGGCTACACTGCCTGTTGAGCCATTGGTTACCTAAGCGTTTTGAACCATTCTTTACCACTGGCTATACAACCATTGGTTACCACTGACGGTTAAACCATTGGATACCAAATCACGTTGAACCATTTGTTACTACCAAAGCTTGTTGAACCAATGGTTACCTCAGGCTGTTGAACCATTGGTTACATGTGCATGTGTAACCATTGATTACCAGTGTATGTTTAACCATTGGTTACTACAGGCTGTTGAACCTTTGTTTACTACAACCTGTTTTACCATTGGTCACCATAGCATATTGAACCAATGGTTATCCCATCTGTTAACCATTGGCTACCACTGCCTGTCGAGCCATTGGTTACCTAAGCGTGTTGAACCATTGGTAACCATAGGCTGTTGAACCATTGGTTACCACAGGCTGTTAAACCGTGGGTTACCCAATCATGTTGAACCATTTATTGCCAAAGCATATTGAACCATTTGTTACTACCAACGCTTGTTGAACCAATGGTTACCTCAGCACCTCAGGCTGTTTAACCGTTGGTTACCAGTGCATGTTTAACCATTGGTTACTACAGGCTGTTGAACCATTGTTTACTACAACCGGTTTTACCATTGGTTACAGAAGCGTGTTGAACCATTGTTCAGCACAACCTGTTTTACCATTGGTTACCAAAGCATATTGAACTAATGGTTGTCACATGCTGTTAACCATTCGCTACCACTGCCTGTTGAGCCATTGGTTACCTAAGCGTGTTGAACCATTGGTAACCAGAGGCTGTGGTAATGAGTCGCTTCTCGCCATCACCACTCCGACGATCCTAATATTATAGGTTGCTTCAGCACATGGGTGTGCTGGTCCATTGCCGTGCCCTTGGTGGAGTATCGTACATTAGAGTGTCTCCTGTAGACGTTCAATACTGATCATTCTATATTGAAAAATCTTAATTCTAAAAAAAAAATCAATTTTTTGCGCGTTGACGATAGCAACATTCCCATTCCTCGTTATACTTCGATATCAACGTATTCATCTTAGTAAATTTGATTCGTCGTGGTGCTCTGGAGCATCTTTCGAATCAGAACTTCTCACCTTCGAAACGAGGCGATAGCCTCATTTCGGTTGTCAGTCATCGTAAAGGTTGGTCGGCCTGCTGGCTGAAGGAGTACTATGCTATCGTTGTCTGTTCTGTTCCGCTCGTCAGATCTGAAGGTCAGATCGGCGATTCGAATCCGAACAGGTGTGACCGCCTCTTCCCCACGATGTTCTGATTACAGCAGGCATGAGAACTTTTCCAGCGCTCTTCTTGATTGCCCAACAATGATGAAAAATTTCCGTCGAGAGATGTTGACCTGCATTAGTCGGTTGAAATTTTGAAATCATTGCAGCTACAATTATAATACTCAGCCAAGAGGCTAATTTTTTATTTTGATCAGATATTATCTGCGCGGTTTTTAATGAATTATTTTTGGTGTATACCTACTTCAAAAGTAAGGATCTCGATATATAAGTAAAAATAGTGAATTGCTGGAAACATCCATTTTTTTTCTGCTTTTTTCGATCCAGTAATATCGCTAACCTATTTCTTGCGCTGCGTGATAGTGATTTCTTAAATAAAAATAAATTTTACCGTCGCTAAGGTAATTATTTTTTTTTTCAGGCACTTCGCCGGCGAAAAAGCCCGCCGATTCGGATTCGTCCATTGCTTCCCTGCAAGATGTACCATCGTCGCCCAATATGGTGAGAAAAGACCCGTTTCGTAGCTATGGTTTTTATGCACCGTTTTTCGGCTGTTGGGGTTTTTTTTTTTTTGAGAATGCGTTGTTGGTACGTTGTTGATGGTGTGCTGTCTTTCTTTATTCACGTTTCGTCGGGCTCTAGGAGTTTTTTGCATTTTGTCAGGCACCGGGTTGTTTGTAGCTCGCTATTTTTCTTCAGCGACGGGATGAAATTTGTCACATTCCAATGAACATTGTCAACCGGAAAGTTGGAAGGTGAGAAAAAAGTTTGTTCGAACCTCTACGTTAATGAAGCGTCTTTCGAGGTGAAGAGACACGCAGTTCTTTTCACGCTGGCGATTCATCGAATTATAACTTCGAAACGGCCTTTTCTAGCAAAAAACTTACTCAAGTGGGGTCAACATAATCCGGTTTTTACTTTTATGATAACTTAGTAAATGGAAGTATTTTACCCAATCATTTTCAGGCGCTGACTTCATAAAGTGACAATTGACATCACGTCGATACGAGTAATAATTAATAATAATAAAAAAAATTAATAAAGTCTCAGTCATAATAGAAAGTCCTTTAAATGTGTAGTTGATGATTGAGTTCTGTGAAGTTGGGACGCTTATTTTTTCCTTTATGAGTATTTCCTTTACAATTATTCCATTCATATTTAAATTAGTTTTGAAGTCTTTTTTTTTAAATTATTTCAAAAAATCCTTTTTCACCTGTTATATTAGCTTTTCAGCATGAGTGGATCTCATTGTTACAAAATATCGAAGCGAACTTCGAAAATTGTGAATCGCTCCAATCGCCCTTCGAAACTTATTAATTTCATTCGACTTTAACAAATCACCGACTGTCAAATAGATGACTCGTCGTTGCCTTTCTCGCACAGCGCAGACTATCAAAAGTAGATAAGATTGAATAGTTGGAATAATGATTTTCTAATGGATCTTCCCGTTGTTCTGTTGACGCTTTTGCTACAACAAAGGTCCAATAGGTTCTTCACCGCTTTCAAACTTCTTCCTTCTACTCCTGGATTTATGTGGCTCAAGTCTCTCAATTTGGTGGATTTCAAAAATTCGGCTTCCTCTCAGAGATGTCACGGCAAAATTAAAAACGACGAATGAATATCGAAAATTCGAGGATAGGTTGATTTTTCCATAATTTCATCGGACCTTGACGCCGAAACAATTCGTGTCGACGAAACAAACCAGCGGTGTGCATAGACCGCTCATTTGTTCTTTTTTTGGCGAGGGAGAGAAAAATTAGGCTGATTATTGAAGCTATAGGAACCATTAGATGATATTCATGCTGTATTGATTCCACGAATCCTTCGAAAGCGATATTGGACCTCATTTCGGCAATTATTTCGTAGCTTGGAAAAACTTAATTTTGTCACTTGTCTTTCTAGTTTTTTTCTCTCTCTTCATGAGTGAAACGTAGCTATTTCGCTTTAGTAGTTGCATGTCGAAGTTATTCATTTATAGCGCTTCCCTTCGCATCTTTTCTGTCCTTTATACCATCAATTTTCTAAAATTGCAAACTGTATTTTATGAGAATCATAGCCTCGTAATTTTATAAACTATTGAGAAAATTATTCCCTCATTGTTTCGCTATACTGTAGTTAGCTCATCGAAGTTGAAATTTTCTTGGCTTTTATCGTTGCTTTCTTTCTGACTTTTCGCTTTTCATCGTTCTCCAATTCGATAGTTGGCAAGTTTTCGGTTTTTAATTCGTGCATGATTTTTCATCTTTCGAAAATAAATCAATGTGTTTTCCATTATGTTCCGAATTTTTATCATGGCACCATCCTTGTTTTGAGTGTTTATCATTCAATCGAACTTGATTTTATTTAAAATGGCATTAGCTAGTTGAAAAATTCAATATTGCATCGGAAAATTCAAATAGAGCCGAGATGATGTAACTTGATGAATAAAAATACAACTTACCTTGAAAAAAAAAGAAAAAAAAACTGCCTAGCTCAGGGGATTGAATAGATTTTGTTCAATTCTATCAAAAGAATTCTGGAGAACGCTGGTAAAAACTTCAGATTTTTGCTGTGTCTCTTATCAACGTTAGATCCCGTCAATTACCTCGAGTTTTAGAGGGCTTACGTAATTTCAAGAGACAAAATTGTATCTGCGCCTGCATTTATTGCAGAAACAGTCAGCTCGATTGAAAGATGTAAAATCTATTTCACAAAAATCAAGCTAAGTTTCTAATTTATTTTTAGGTAAAGTCTTCATTTGTTTTTGAGGTATTTTCGAATTTGAAGCTTTTTAAGGGGAAAAGATGATTATTTTAATTAGTAACTGTTTTGAGAGGAACAAATTTAGCGCAAAACTGAGTTCAGATTCGTTTATGCTCGCTCTCCATTCGTTTATTTTTTTTTTACCTTGTAGGATTATTTTCGCCTCTTTGCTTGGCGGTAAATTGAATTTTCCTTCATTTACTCATGTAATTTTCACCATTGTCTGCACATTTTTCAAATTGAATTTTTTGAAAATTTTTCATCTTTTTACTTATTTACCGTAATTTACTAATAAATTAACGATTTTAACTAAATCCATTCATGATTCTCTACGTTCGGTTGAATATTTAAAATTGAACTTAGTTCGTGTATAATCCGAAGGTGTTCCATTGAATATTTGGTCTGTATTTTTGAAATTTAGACAAAACTGACCGTGTTGTTTCGATTTTTGGGCTAAAAAAAATTGTAGGCGGTTCCATTAGAATAAATACCAAGCGAAAATCTTTGCTTAAATGTTTTCCTTATTTTATGTTGTATTCTTCCTTTAAAACCGCGAATATTATCCATCCTGTTTTCATGTAAACCAGTTTTCACTTGATACTCGGGATGGGATGTTGAAAGAAAATATCGATAAGAATTATCGTTTCCAAATATGGATACAATATCGTATCAATTGATAAAAAAACTGAGCTTGAACTTTTGGAGTTTCTGTTGTCTGTTTTTTTTTCTCGTCCTCGTTTTCATTTCCTTCGCAGTCTCTCTGATGACAGCATGAAACTCCTCTGGCCTATAAATAATTTCTGGGGGAATATTAGTAAGTGGTAGGTCATTTATAAAAATTTCTTTCATATCAGATGATGAAGTTGATTTTTAAAACTAATCTGAGAAAAGTAAGTTTCTGCATTATTTATTACACTTTTAGTTTTGCTAAAGGCCAGCAAAATTTTTATTAATTGATTGAATAATGCCAATTCGGTTTAGTATATTATTAAATAATTTTGGCTGACTCCTCAAAGTCGCCCAAATTACGTGTAGTTGATTTAATATTGAAAAATTTTATAGGTATATATTTGAAAAAAATTATCGATCCTTCGACAGTATAGGTTTTAAAATAACGATATAAATATATCTGATATTGGAACAAAAATTTCGATAAATCGATACCAAGATTCCGTCCCTTCTTGATATAGCTGCCCTTAGCGTTACAAAATGTTATGAGATGGATTTCCTTTCGCAAGTTTTATAAGCATTGTGCAGGAAAATTTTTCGGTCAATACAACGATTGAAAAAATGGTCAATATTACGTATATTCTACGTATGCGAAAGTAGTTATACAATGGGAAAATAACCCCCGAATATGAAAGAGCGGTTATTGTTCTGAAGTTCAGCTTGGTGGCAATTTTTATAATTATTTGGCCTTAAGTCGGACCTAAAATCTATTGATAGTCTAATGCAAAAGTGATAAAAGACACAACCCCTGGCAACCTTTTCACAATCATAACGGACCATTGTCAAATTATTACCCCATTCAATCCATTGTAAAGTGTGCAGTTGAAAGCTGAATGAACCACTTGACACCCGGGAAGGTTTCAATTCGAAGACTCGTTGCCTTTCCAGTTCCTCCCAGCTGCAAGTCGCCTATTCTCGTTTTTCGAATTGATATTGAAAAAAAAATTCATTTTGCCGATCCATATTTTTATGTTCACGTCATACGGTTCATTGTTTTGTTCATGTTGTGATATGTGTGTTGTTATTTTTATTTTACGATGAGCGAAGAGGCGGAAACAAATTCATTACATCATTGGATCAGCGCTTTGGAGCTTGTGCACTAACCCCACGTTATTCTGTTCCAATAGGAAGAGTCTCTCGACCTTATGGGCCAATACAAACCAGAAATTTTCTGCTAGAAGGTAATTTTTTTTTTTTATTTCTCCCATTCACGTCTTGTTTCACGTTCAGCTTTTACTCATCAGTGGTACCGCTTTCGAAACGCATAAATTTTCAAAAGGCTTCGCTACTTTGTTCTATGTACTTACGTTGTGGTGCTTGATCGTTAACCAACACCTTTACGTTGCATGTACATCCTAATAACTATATGTATATTTATGTTGCTTTGGAGTTGAAATGTCCCTATATTTTAGCGCAAGTTTTCTATATGTTAAGTTTAGTACGATTTCTTAATTGACATTTCTTGTTTCGACGTTTGAACGTCGTTTTCCAGCTGTTCCCGAATATTGATAATGAGTCGTTCTTTCACTAATAACAATTCTTTCTCAAGTTATGGCAGCATTTATGTGGATTTTTGGAGCTATAAAATCGTTCTATACGCGTTTGAATGCTCTCTTCAGCTGTACCTTTAGGAAAACATTTGTCCTTTAATTTGAAAATTATGACAAATGGAAATGATGAAAATCGCAATAATTACTACGCAGTTTTCCCTTATCGTTACCAATCTGATAGAAACGTTCACAATGTTCCGTCATGTTAATGGATGGTTTTCTTTTGGTTTATTATTCAATAATAAACCATTGTAATCGCCCAAGGAAAAAAAATTTCTAACCCCCTCAAAATTTGTTGTTTTACGTTTCAAGACATGTAGAATCCGAATAGCCAATAAAAAAAATCCGTCTGTCCGACGTACGCCGTCAACACTTTTCCGGCCAAACTATAATAAATACATTCTTGAAATTTTCACCAAAAATCGATTTCGGTCTCTCAACGGCCCAATTCTTGAATCACATGCTAGCTCAGTTTTAAGGGTATTTTTTTGGGAGGTTTTGAGGGGGAGAAAATTCGTATTTCCCAAGGATTTTCAGAAAAATGTGTATTTGGTATCGATTTCTATAGATTTTTGGGCTCTGAATCGAATGAGACCATCGCCGGGTCGATAGCTTTAATGGTTCTCGAGTTATCGCATCTTTTGTGTCAAATTTGGGAGAAATTTGGCATGAGGTTACTCGGGAGTTCTTGGAGCTATAAAAATCGTTCTTTACTCGTTGGAATTCTCGTCGATCACTTTTCAACTGTTACCGTAAGGTGAAAAATTCAGATTTTAGTTTGGAAATGAAGAAAAACATATTTAGGTATATCCTGTCGTTAGTATCTTATCTAATTTTCTTACCCCTTACTGCCGAATTTTATTAGTTCTTTTCTCGTATTTGTAGCCACAAAAAGAAACGCTTGCATACAAGTCTGCAAGGCATTGGGACATTTTCATGTCTTTCTCCCCCTCCTTTTCTTAATTTACGTTCAACTGTTGAGTCCATAATGTACGGCTACATCTCTTAGGTAATTAGTAATCACACTATCTTACTACATTTGGTTTTTGTACAACTCTACTCGGAACAATGTCACGTTACGTAACATAACATAACATAATTTTGGTTGTGTGCCATAGCAAAGACATTAAAATGTCAATAAAAATAATTAAAATTTCAATAGTAGCTAGAGAGTTTTCCTCTATAGTATTTTTTTTTTTTTTTTTTTTTTTGTGGGAACGTTTGCAAATGGTCGGAATAATTACTATTACAAATGGATAATCTTGTTAAATCATTATTGAAGCGAAGGAATAATAAACCTCTGTACAATCATTTGCAGCGATTTTTGCTTGCGCAATCTCCGTTTACACGGATCGATCGTATTGTAAATGGAACGAGTGTAAATTCATCGATTTCCGAAATAAATATGTATTGAAATTGAATAAATTTATTTTCGCGGTGATGCTATTTTCCGTCAACTCTCGACAGGTGGCTGTTGAAAGCCTCTTGATGACAACGATAGCTAAATTTAAACCTTTTTACGCCTCCCCGTCCGCACTTGAGTCCGAGTAAGAGGGGACGCGAACCTCAAGGAAAACCGCTCAGTCGCGATAGTTGCGCCGGTCGCACGGCCAGTGCGTCACATTTGTGTGTGCGGTGACTAAACTTATCTTCTCTATAGGTTCCTTATCAGAACTTTCTCGCTAGTATTGGCTCAACCTTTGATCTGGGCTGGGCGCTCCTACGCAGCGTCCGCGCGACCTACGTTTAACGAACTCACGTTTATGCTTACGTTGTGAAGGTCCTGTGCGATTCTTTATGCCAGTTGCAGCAACTGCAGCTTTCCTGGAAGCGGTGAGTGCCAATATGCGCCAAGCTTTTTCGGCTCAAAGCCTTTTCAAATCGCATAGAATTAATTCGAATCCCTAATTCGAGGTCATAGGTACCAGATGGACCTATGCAGCCCTGAAGATGCCCGAATGGGCGAAAGATCTCGGCCGAGGAATAAAAATAAGGAGAAAAACTCGCAATCTCCCCCTCATCCTGACAATATCAGAAAAAGAAGAACCCAAAAGAAGAATTAATTCGAATCGCTCAGGGATTAAAACGCTGCAAATGATTGTACAGGGTATTATTATTCCTTCGCTTCAATATTGATTTAGGAAAACTATCCATTTGCGATTTTAATTATTCCGAACATTTGTGACGTTCCTTCCGAAAAACAGATCGTTGACCATCGGGGAAAATTCCGTAGCAACTATTGTAATTTAATTCATTTTTATTTTTCTTAATTTCCAAATTAAAATCTGAAGTTTTCACCTTACGGTATAGTTGAAGAGTGTCCAACGAGCATTCCAATGAGTATAGAACGATTTGTATAGCTCCAAGAACTCTCGAGTTATACTCTCGTGCCAAATCCCTGAAAATCTCCCAAATTCGACACAAAAGCAGCGATAACTCGAGAACCAATAAAGCTATCGACCCCGCGATGGTCTCATTCGATTCAGCGTCCAAAAATCTATAGAAATTGATATCCAGTACATATTTTTCTGAAAAAATTTGGAATATACGAACTTTCTCCCCCTCAAAACCCCTAAAAAATACCCTTAAAATTGAGCTAGCAATGTGGTTCAAGAATAGGGCCGTCGTAGGGCCGAGATTGGTTTTTGGTGAAAATTTCAAGAATTGAGCTATTATAGTTTGGCCGGAAAAGTGTTGACGGCGGACAGACAGAATTTTTTATTGGATATTCGGATTCTACATGCCTTGAAACGTAAAACATCAAATTTTGAGGGGGTTAGAAATGTTTTTTCTTAGGGAATTACAATGGTTTATTATTGAATAAAAACCGAAATCGGAGAGGCGATTTCGACTTATAAACGTCGCAATTTTTCGAGGAATTGACTTATTGTGTTGACAGTTTTCCACTCGATGCCCTAATGATGCCCGTTATGTCGAAAATTCAACGTGAAGCTAAAATTTAAACTCTGGAAATGTTCTGCGGCATATTATTCCTTTGCTTCAATAATGATTATGAAGTCCACTTGAGGTAAAATTATCCGGATAATTTGTTAATGTTTCCACCTAAAAGAGATTGGTAACTAATTCGTAATTTTAACTCTTCTTGTTCTTTATTATCTAATTAAAAGTTAAATCATTCGCCTAATGGCACAACTATTGAGATTGTGCCATTCAAACGAGTATAGAACGATATTTATAGCTCGATGAAATCTCGAACTCTACTTTCGTGCCAAATTTCTGTAAATCTCATTGTACCGTACAGAAGCTGCTCGAGAAGCTATGAATGCTGTTATAGTCTCATTAAATTCAGCGCCAACAAAAAAATTATAAATTTTATTATTATTAGTAGGTATTTTTTTTTTCAAATTAAGTATCTAATTTTATTTATAATTTTTTTTTTTTTTTCAAAAAATATGTGGGATATATATGTGTGGGAAAATATTCATTTCCCCCTTGAAACCCGTTGGATGAAAAATAAAACAATCGCCAGACCAAAAACGATTTTTGATGAATATTTTAAGAAATTAGCTAATAATTTTGACGGCGGACGGACAGTTATTTTTTTCAATTGAACATTCGGATTTTACATTATTTGTAAAACATCGCATTTTGAAGGTGGTTTTGAAAAAGTTTTGGGCAGTTCAATGGTCTATTAATGAACAATAAACCAAAACGAGTCGCTATTTATGCCTCTTCTTAATCTATTGTGATTAGTCGCATATCTATTTGATTCGACGTGGGGAAAACGTTGAGATAGCTTCGACATTATCTCATTTTGAACTTCTATACTTCGAGGGCTTTTGCCATTCAAGGCCTCTTCAGAAAACATCTTGTTCATAATTTTTTTAAAAAAATAAGTAGCTTTACTTCGTCATTTTCATGCCCTTTCAATGTTAAATTTTCCGTCCATTTTGCGTTTGAATCTAGTTCCCCTACCTATTTATTATTTTAATTTATTTGACTCCAGGTTCAAAAAGCGGACGTATTTGAGAAATTCCCTATTCATGACAATTCCAGCTAATTACAGGACCTATCTAAAAAAAAAAATTATGAAGAAGATGCTCCATGAAGAGGCCTTGAATGGCGAAAGCGCTCGAAGTATAGAAGTTCAAAATGAGAGCTTTCATCTCAACCCCATCCCCACGTTTATCTGTAGGCGAAAATACCAGTCAAAACTTCCCTATACGAAAGCTAAAATGCCTGGTAATTATATATGAAAAATCTCCCATTTGTCGTTCCTTACACGTCGTTCAAAATGCGCTCTTGGTGTTTCCCTAATTTTCTAAAAACCCGAGAGCTCAAAAATAGTGCCGGGATTTTCTTCTTGGCAAAAACTGTCGCCTCGAATCGTTAATTTCTATATTCGCTCGACTTTCACGTTCCATTGTTCAGTTTGTTTGACGAAACAGCGAATATTTATTCATGACTGGATATCCCACGCCGAAGGATACGTCCGTTCAACTCAGCGTCGGCGTCTCGTTTCTTCTTTACTTATCGAAGATCGCTCGATTGATTGGTTAATTGGTCCACTATTTGGGCGATGCAAATCTTTCGTCGTCGGATGTTCCACTTTTCAATCGGTTCATCGGTTCCTTTTTGCAAAAATCGTTCGCCACACGTTCGAAAGCCCTGAATTATCTACAAAATATTATGTATCCACCTCGCCAGTAACTATCCCGATAAGTGAGATTTAATTTTGTTCATATACGTATTTATAAATAATTTAGTGATCCACTTCGCATTCGTGTGCTATAAAGTTGGAAAAAAGTGTTAGGTGTAATCAAAACATCTAAATATTTAATTCTATTAATTTTTATTTAATTAAATTTTATTCATTTATTTATTTAATTCATCTAAATAATTAATTTAATTTATTATTTTATTCAAAACATTTAAATCAAATTATCAAGGAGTTTAATAACATTTATCCTTTTATCAACCTCTTAATGATTTTCACAAAATTGTACGTTGCAAAATGAATATAAATATTAGCTATATTTTTTGTTCGACAACTAAAATATTTTGTCTTCCTTTCTTTAAAAATGTCTAACTGAGTTGCGGACTTGTACGCAATTTGATTTTTTCAAGGATTTTAAAGGGGATTTTATTCATATTTCTAACGTTTTTCAGACCATGGTGATTTTGGTACAAATTTCTATAGATTTTTGGACGCTGAATCAAATAAGATCATTGCGGGGCCTATTAATTAAATTTAAAAAAAAACTATATGGCGTTGATTGTCGGATGTTCCACTTTTCAATCGGTTCATCGGTTCCCTTTTGCAATCAAGACCGACGACCCGATGTTTGGGGTCGTCGGATATCAATAAATCTATATTCGGACGACGTCAGTCAAAGCAATGATTGATGACAAGGATGTTCGGTATATCCGAATCTCTGGCCGGAAACGGAGGTACAGCGTGTTGAGTCTATGATGAGCTATCTCAACCCTTCTATTCGTGTTTCGCAATCAATCTTGTAGCAAAATATTCCATTCGGAGCTTTTGTATTCATAATTTGCCAAACAAGTTACCATCTTATCTCGGATAGGTACAGAACTCCAAATTTTTATCATAAAAATTAAATTAAAAAAAAACAAAAAAAAAACTTGTATTTACTTATTTAGTTTATTTAAAATATTCAAAACCCAAAATGTTAACTCAGTCTTCAATATAGTGAGCTGTAGGGCAAGTATTCCAGTGGTCCTAGAGCGAAGGTTCTAAAAATTGCTAGAAGTTATATAACTATCAATAATACTTTTGGTTTATTATTCATATTCAATGATGAACCATTGTAATCGCTCACGATTACAATGGTTTATTATTCACATCCAATAATCAAACAATTCTGTCCGTACGCAGCCATCACATTTCTAACGAAACTCTAGATCTCCTGTTTTTTATTTAGCTTGCCAAGCATTTTCGCCCCTTCGGGCATCATTAGGGTTTTTTTTTTTTTTTTTTTTTTTTTTTTTAAATTAGGGTTTTGTAGCACTATTACAAGGTATCCAAAGCCCCATGGATATAGGCCTTTGGGTACCTTGTAATGGTGCTACGAAACCCTAATGATGCCCGAAGGGGCGAAAGCGCTTGGCAAGCTAATAAAAAACAGGAGAACAAGTCGCCATGTTTTTCTGCCCCTCAATCTCAAGAGCGAAGAATGATCGATGCGACAAAACAACAACGAAGAATCTATAGAAGCTAAGTTCTGGACTAGTCGTGCGTACTTTCTCGTGCCCGCCTATTTGGAACTTGGCAAACGGTCGAGCGAATTGAAAATAGCTATATTGCAAGCCGACAGGGGGACAGCGGTCTGACTCAAACTGCTGGCTTGTATTATACCTTCAGTTCCGTCCTTTCCTGTCGTCGAATCCGAACGAACACACGTCTATCTCGTGCACGAAGGTAGCGGCTGTAGGTTACTGTTTCCTGTCCTTGCTGTCGTTTTTTGTCTCCGTCCACGTTGCGCTGACCGTGTTTCCGGTTCACCGATAAATTATTTCCCCCATCGGCGCCGACTGCCAATCAAATGCTCTTCAACCTCTGCTCGAGAAAGGTCAGGAGTAGCTATCAGTAAACGTTTCTCATTTATTCTCCATAGCTTAAACATCTATTCCGTGGGCTGTGTTTGCATTTTTTCTTCAAACTGTTTTTCCTAAGAGATATCATATTCAGCTTGGAAAAATCGTTTACACGGACCTACAAGACAAAACCTGTTGCGAAAATTTCCCAACAATTTTTTTTATAAAGCAGCAACTGACCATATAAACGTTTATAATAATTTAAGGCCCCTAGCACCTCCTCCACAAATTTGACCTGTTGACCTGACCTCAGGGCGACGGGGAGCCATCAGTGGACCCATGGCTCCACGTCGCCCTGAGGATGCCCGAATGGGCGAAAGTGCTCGGCCAGGCAATATAGAACTAGAAAATGGGTTGCCTAGTTTTTCTCCCTCTCACAACCCCCGGACATCAGTTAAAACTCGGTTCAATTTCGCTGTTGTTTTAATCGTATTTGTGTTATAAATTTTTGGTTTTCCATGTTCCAGGAGGGCGCACCACCGTGGCGGGAGCTTTGCGTAGTCTGCACCAATCCAGTTTACCTTGCGCAGCGGTTGCGGGTCCAGGGTAGCCTTTACCACAGGACTTGTTTCCGTTGCGCCCGATGTTCAGCGCAGCTCACTCTTGTCGACTATTACGAGACGCACGACGGGAAGTTTTGTTGCGAAACCTGTCCAGACGAGGCCACCATCGGCCGAACTCTGCCCGATTCCGTTGACAAAATGGACGAACAAGTTCAAGAGAAGCTTCCAAGCAATCCGAGGCTATCACCCAAAGCGGAACTATCTCCATCCACAAGGAAATCAATTGTCGCTATGCGACGGATGTTTTTCGATACAGACGATGCAAAGCTCACCCGCAGTGAAAATCTCCGCACCGATCTCCCACCCATCGATATTCCTATATCTCCAAATGACAAAGTCAAGCCCCGTTCTGTAAATAGTAGCCCTCCTTTAGTTATTGATAGTTTGCGCGGTTCACCAGTAGAGAGTAGCACAGAACCGCCGGGGGCTTGTGTCGAGCACCAGTCAGACAACATTTTGCCCAACTCAAGTATTATTAGGTTAGAGGATAAGTCAAACTCCACTAGTTTGAATTTAGGAGAAGTAGATGTTAAGCCGATAGTATCACCTTACGCCAGAAAGACTAACAAATTGAATGGTTCCCAAGACGCGTGTGATCACGAACCTTTGTCTTCTGACGCCAGTAAATTTGAACCTAAAGCGCAAGTTTTATTCTCTAAACCAAATGTAGATAGGACATCCAACGGCAATGATCAGTTTACATCTAATATAGTTGATGAGAAGAAACCAAACAGCAAAGCTGCCGAAGTTAGGAGCTCGATTCTCTCGTTTTCAAAACCGTCCGCAGATGACTCTACCGTTCGAACAGTAAAAGAGCTTTCTGAGGGCGAGACGCCATTTGTAGAAAATGAAGCGGAAATTGTCCCTGAAAGTCACAAGAATGAGTCCAAGGTTTCACCTGAAAATCAAGATGGCGAATCAAAACCTACAATTCTCGTATCTGAGGATAATCCTGAACCCGTCTTTGAAAACGAGGCATTATTACGTAAGAATGACACTGACTTTGGTGAATCTGAAATTCAACCAGATGTAATAATTGTTGAGGCCATCAACAAAAACGTTGCGCCCCCGTCGAGGCCTAAAAGAAGGCAGAAGAGCCCTAAACCTGCTCCTGGAAGAGATGTCCCAGAACACTCTTCCACAGTTTATCCAGAAGATCTTAATCCTTTCTGTGAAGATGATATTGACGAGGAGCCATCGGCAACTGGAACGAACCCTTTTGGCTCAGACTCTGATGATGACGAAATGACCGCAGTGACGTCCACGCCATTAACATCTCCAATGAAGACTCCTCTATCAAGATGGACGCCATCAGCCAGCCCAAGAAGCGAAAGACGTATGTCGGACTTCTCACCTGTGAGAAAGGCGCCATCGCTCAATCCTTTTGAAGATTCAGACGATGAGATTGATGACGCAAGATCGCCAGCTATACCTGTACCGTTACCGAGGTAAATCCGAGCAGATTTCCCTAGCAACAAAAATCACGCTTTATTCATTTGTGGTAGTAAACCTTTCGAAACCTTGAGCGTTCAATAGTGATTTTTCTGGCCAGTAAAAATTCAAATAGAAAATATGCTTTAGAGAAATAGTGAATAAAGCTAAAAAAAATCTCGGCGGACGGACTAAATGGTTTTTATTGGATTATCAGATTCTACACGCATTGAAATGTGAAACTTCAAATTTTGAGGGTGGTTAGGCAGTTTTTTTCGTGAGCAATTACAAAGGTTTATTTATTAATAATTAACTATTCACCGGAAGAACATTTCCTATTGATTAAATAAAATATATTACTACCATATACTAATTGATATATCTACAAGTGCAGTTTATTTACACTGCTTCATGAGCTGCTCACTCTGACGACAGTATATTATTGTAATACTATGGTATAACGCTGTGGTTTAATCTCTTACCAATGCTTGATCTCTTTTTGCTGCAGGAAGGCCACCGCATCATCACCTGAGCCCACTCCGTTTCCTCGTAGCGCCTTACGCGCCAGTCAGCGGTCTATCGCTTCAAACGTGTCGACGACAAGCTCGCGGAAAAAGAGACCTGCACCTCCCCCGCCGATAGCTAGTCCTCCGTCGCCTGCTTCCACTATACGAGTAAAAATTCATTTACTGAAATTACTGGATTATGCACGTTTAAAAAATGTTTTTCCCCCCAATTTTTACCCGCTTTAAAGAACTATACGTATATTTTTGGTTTATTATTCACTAATAAACCATTGTAATCGCCCCAAGAAAACAATTTTCTAACCTCACCCCCTCTCAAAATTTTCTAACCTCATCCCCTCTTAAAATTTTCTAACCTCACCCCTCTTAAAATTTGATGTTTTTTTTTTCAAGGCGTGTAGAATCCGAATATCAATTTAGAAAAATCTCTCCGTCCGCTTTTCAACACTTTTCTGACAAAACTACCTAAGCTAAATTCTTGACATGTTCGCCAAAGATCAATCTTGGTCTGACAATGGCTGAATTCTTAAGCCAAATCGCTACTTCGATTTTAAGGTTATTTTTGGAGGGTATTGAGAGGAATAAAATTCGTATTTACTATCGCTTTTCAGACGAAGGTGTATTTAGTATCGATTTCTATAGATTTTTGGACGCTAAAGCGAATGAGACCATTGTGGAGTCGATAACTTAAACGTGATTCAAGTTAGCGCATTTTTCGTGTAGAATTGGCAAGATTTTCAGAAATTTGGCACGGTTATATAACTCGGGAATTTTCGGAGCTATAAAAATCGTTCTCTACTCATTGGAATGGTCTTCAAACACTACTCAGCTGTACTGTTTGGCTAATAATTTACCCATTAATTTGAAAATTAAGAAAAAGAAGAACGATTAAAATTCACATATTTGCTACATTTTAGGTAGAAACGTTCTCAAATGTTAGGACAAGCTATTATCACAAATGGATGGACTTCTTACATCATTATTGAAGAAAAGGAATAATAAACCACTGTACAATCATTTGCAGAGATTTTTTAAAAATTTAGTTGTTCTAACCGAGGGTCTTATGATATTAACTATTTGTATTTCCATTTCAGAGTACTCGATCGAGAAAATCCCATAGAGCTCCTCTTCCGCCAGGCATGGCGTCTTCTCGGCTTTCATTGGCCAGTGACTCTATCAGCCTATCGGGCTCAATCAGTGTTGCCAATGACTCGGCTGACCTTCCAGAGCAGATTTCGGCCGTGGCTGATAGAATTTCTGAATGGGTTGAAACTAATCAAATAGAAGCCAGCCAATCGGATCTAACCAGTGCAATCAAGGACGAGTCAATACCTGTCAGCGTAAACATGAGTGGCAGCGGTGATGTGGACGTTGCGAGCACGGATAAAGCAACGGATAATAGCATTTTCATTTTAAAAGTTGCGGATGAACGTGCGCTTGAAATTGATAACGCCAAGAACAAATGTCACATCGAAATTCCCAAAGTCTCTGAAACAATAGCTGTTTCTCCTTCAACTTCGCCAATGAAACACCGAGACCCATCTCCTAGCGATCCTAAACTTTGGGACAATAAGAACGACCATGTCATAAAAATTAACGAGGAAATTCTTGATAAAACAGACGACATCATTGAAAAGACGAAACTTGAAAACCTGTCTGTGCAAAACGAAGAAAACGTCAAGGAGAATCTGGAAAAACGAAAAAGCTATGCAGAAAGCGAACATTCAATTAACGTTTTTGAGCCAGTCGAGGCAAAGACAGATGAGTCGCAGGTGCTGCCCAAAATTCACCACATTCCGCTTCCTCTTGAGCCGATAATTTCTATCACAAATAGGAAGAGTTACGGTGATTCAGATTGTGAAGATCGCCTCTCCAACGACAAGAAGAATAAAGATGACCTTAACATGACAAGGAAGATATCGGGTGAGCTGACTACTTTTAATTTTTTTCCCCATTTTCAGAGTTTCTCACAGTTAGCACCGGTGCTTCAAACTCTAAGTTCGGCATAAATACTCGGCCCTCGATAAATTCTACGCTTGTTTAAATGCGATTCTATGTTCTGCTGTTGGTAGGGAGCAGCTCAAGTAGTAGCGGTCCGGGCAGCTTCAGTCTGCATAAGAGCACCCACGGCCAATGGCGGCGAAAGAAGGCGCCAGCGCCACCGCTCCCGCTTAGCGGCTCAGATCATCGGATAATCAAGAAAGACCTTCCGCTTTTCAGGATTAAACAGGAGCTGAATGATATCGAGATTAAACAGCAAGGCCTTGAAAGGCAAGGTGTTGAATTGGAAGCGCGCATCCGAAGCAAGTTTGATAGCGGTAAGTACAATGTTCGACCGTATACAATGTAGTAGGGGTATTCATGGTCGGTGTCGAGAAAGTTGAGATTGATAAGGTTGCCATGGAAACTAACTCGACCGGACATGCGCAGTCCTTCATTTCACAACTCGATCGAGAAATCGAATTCGATCCCAAAAAAGCCTTGAGAAATCTGTCGAGATTCGGCGTTCGCGCCAAATTTCGATGTAAACAACAAAGTGAAACGAGTAACGACAGCTATTCGACGAATCTTTCCTCAGATTCCGATTTTTATCCGTTATTTTATTTAGCGTTCGTGATGTTCATGATTTTTGTGTTACCAAAAAAGAATGGAATTGTCACCGAATAGGCAGAAACCAAATTCATTCGGTTTGTATTCGGCATGGGAAAATGACACCAATGAATACACACTTTTTCCGCAAAATGTTGCAACGAGCCATATTAAACAAATCTCAATGGATCTATCAAGGATAGCAATTCCCCTTAATGTAGATGCTCTCTGGGATTCCATATTCAAGAAATTAAATAATTTAATACAACTGTGAAAAAAATTCTTTTTGTAATAACATAAGCTTAACTAAGAATATTCTATTTATTCCAGATGCGAGTATAACACCTTACGTGGAGGAGCTAGTTTTGCAGCTGTTTGAGTTGGTCAATGAAAAGAACGAACTATTCAGAAAACAGGCTGAGCTCATGTATTTGTATGTAACAGCCATAATTTCAAATACATCTACCATTTCCAGTTGAATAGAGCTGCAAACAGTATTTGAACATTTGAATCTTTCCAGGCGAAGGCAACAACACCTTGAAGAAGAACAGGCAGATCTTGAAAAGGAAATCCGTGCTTTGATGAGTCAACCCGAGGCTAACAGGACGGACTCGGACAAAGAACTTGAAGAGCAGTTGATCCAAAGGTAAGATTCAGTTCACATTTTACTCAGGCGTTGCCTCTTGTTAACCCTTTTCGGACCAAGAGTAGAACTAATGCAATTTTTTTTTTTTGAAATTTTCTCTTGAAATCAAATATTTGGCCCTCACAGAACATCTCATCGGATCATTGGAATCAGTGCATACATTGCTTACGCATACCAAGTTGTACTAGTGGACCCTTTTTTTTAGTAACATAGATGTACCAAAATTTACTGAAGGGCACTAATTTCAACTTTAGTTATACACATACCGAAGTGTACGCATGTACACCAGTTATGAGATTTCTAATTCTTAAATACATTATATCGAGTAAACAATGAATAACATTCAATTGATAGAATATGACCTACGAAAAACTACCCATGGAAATTCGTATGATTAATTAGTCAGCAAATCCTCAAAGCTATCTTCAATGCAGCCAACCTCTCAAGTAGGTGCCGTTCAATGAGTGGCACCAAATAACCTTCAAAGAATCGTGCTAGTGATGTCACACACATTGGCTGTGATAACAAGACAGAATAGGTTTGGTTTTGTGGATCAAGAACCTTGAGAAGGCTTGTATCCTTTCCCAGTGACCTGAAAACTCTCGAAATTAGTTGTCTTGACACCTTGGCTCGAAAGGGTTAATTCTCAATAAGTCAAATTCATTTTTCAATTCCAGATTAATTGAGGTCGTAGAACGAAGGGATGCGATTGTGCAGTGTTTGGAGATGGACCGTATTCGAGAAGCTGAAGAGGACCGAAGCATCAGTGCTCAAAGAAGCGTCTTCACCAAAGGTAAACGGTATTAGCTGGTATTAAATTAGTGCTTGAACGTTTTTTTCTATTATGAATTATGGTATTCGAAAATAATGAAGGGTTGGGATAATGTATCGTAGAGCAATCACACTCGGAGCAATCATGAAAATATAACGCTGAAATGGTCTTTGTCTACCGCCCTCTCAACATTCCAACGGAAGGCTCTTCTTTATAAATCAATTTTTTGAAGACCTGCACGTGTGAGACTTTAACTTTTCTTTTATATTCCAGCTATGGCCCCCAACGAACGATTAACGTCTCCTCATCGAAAGAAGAAACCCCCGTCATCGGATGGGAGCCCTAAAAAGAAGTGGTACACACTCAACAGGTCTCCTAAGAAGTCACATACGTGAGAATAGAAACAGAGCCATCCGTTGCCATTATTTCACCCATTCGTTCTAGCTGATTTTTTCTGCACCGGTTGTCCTATTCTGAAAATTTCTGTTAGTTTATACAATTAATTGTTATTCTTAAATTATTCTATCAACTATGTTTTTTTTCTTTTAATAATAGTTCTTATTGACTGATAGATTGCAGAGATTCGTGCCTTGTTCGTTATTTTTATTTTTGAATGATGATAACCTTGACTGTACGCAGAACTATTGCAATTAGGCGTTTCCCCTCTTTTTTTTATGAGTTTTCAATGTTCGTTTGAATAAAATCATTGAAAGGCAGTTGCATCTTGAAAGCTATTTTATGTTTAGTATTTAGCGTTTCCAAAGAAATATTTAAAGCATACTAGCTCGATGTGCGAGATTATGGCCTTTGCCAGTTGTTTCCCGGCAGGGCCCAACTTGTCCCACCTTTAGTTGCTGCGTGCAGACTAATATTTTGCTACCTAAACAATTGATTACCATCCAAGTTTTTTTTCTTTCTAACTGATAATTGTTTCCTCAAATTTCCAGTTTAGGTTAAGTTAAGCTGTTTCAATATGTTCCTTGCAGAGCCAAGCTGTTTACTTGGATTTCACTCTCAATGTGCATCGTTGCTCTAATATTGCTTTCTATGTACGTTTAATTATTACCTCACATTTAGTGTGACGTGAATTTTCCGACTTTTGGTTCGACTGAATCTTGATACTAGATTATGTGGATATAAATTGTGTAAATATATAATAAATTGTTCCGAACGGCTTTATTTCTTCTCCTTTCGTTTAATGGCAGCCAATTACTAGCAAAAAGCTGTCGCAGGACTTGTAGTCCTGGTGAGTAGACTGATTTTTTCTTCTTTTCCAAGGTTTTTCTCTTTTGGACCATAGTGGGCTGACCAGTACTTAACTTAATTTGAGGGACGGCGGATGGACTGAATATTTTTTATTGGATTTTCAGATTCTACACGGGGCACGGGAACCTCCCACATTTCAATTAACTGCTGTTGTGGAATATGCTGTTAAAGTGGAGTGGGTTAGGTCTTGTTCGGAGGGGTGAGTGATGTAGTTTTCAGTCGTTACGTCGGTCAGGAGAGCAACGCACGTTCATTATCGAGACTTTTTTCAAGAATGGCAAATCTGTGACTGCCATTTTGAGGGCGTCCCATACAAGGTACAGTTTGTCGTCATCTGCTAGTGTTCCTCACTGTAAAACAATTTTGTCTTGGGCGCGATCATTTGAGCAACATTGGGCCTTTTTTGAGAAGGGTGACATCTCGCTTATTGTGAACTCTGATCGGTACTGTGACATGCTTGAGAATGTTTTGAGGCCAAAAATCGAAGCATTCGCTGAGGAACATGAACATGAGAGCTTCTGGTTTCAAAAAACGATGATGATGGCTACAGCAAGCACAGCCTGTCGTTCACGGTCTGTTCTCCAGGAGATGTTCCCCGGGAAGGTGGTCTTCTTGCATGAGCCCATTCAGCGGCCCTTGTGTTTATTATCTTAGGGGTTATTCAAGGCCGAGGTTTTCATCGTCCAAGGACACTGGTCAAACAGTTTCCTTCTCGTCACATTTCTCAATGTCCGTGGGTTGTGAGGTGGAGAAAAACTAGGCGACTCATTCTCCAATTCTTTATTAACTGGCCGAGCACTTTCGCCCATTCGGGCATCCTCAGGATGACGTGGAGCCATAGGGTCCGAATATTTATGAACGTTTTCACCAAAAAACAGAGATGGTAATTATAGGGAAAAACTCCGTAGCAACTATTGTAATTTTAATCATTTTTATTTTTCTTAATTTCCAAATTAAAAGCTTAATTTTTTGCCTATGGCTCCACGTCGCCCTGAGGATGCCCGAAGGGGCGAAAGTGCTCGAGGTAATAAAGAAATGGAGAATGAGTCGCTTAGTTTTCTCCACCTCACAACCCCCGGACATGCTCCAAATAGTTACAATAAATTACAAATCGTCGGTCTTCTAAAACAATAATTGAAGCTTTTGAATAGCAAACCACTATAGCGATAATTTGCAGTGTTTTAATTTCAGTCTAAGAATCCATTTATTTATAGTTATTAATATTTTATCATAAATAACTATTTCTGTCCAACAGAGCAACCTCATCACGTATAACTTATCTGATACGATATCACAAAAAATGATTAGTCGACAATAGTCGTTTTTACAACCGAATGTCGCTAACTTGTTTGGACTGTTTGATTTTGTCTTTCCGTAGTATTTATCGTTGCCATGGCTTAATAGCGATGATGAACGTTATAATTACTCAAACCAATCATTGCGTCCGGCTCAACGCAGAGTGTCACAACATTTCTCGCTAGCTTTGACAATTATTCCTGTTCGAGCCTCGGAAGCTGCTTCAAGGTATTGCTAACTAGTTTATCTTATTTTTTGAAAAAGAAAAATTCTGCAAATGATTGTACAGTTTAATAATGATTTAAGAAGACTATCCATTTGTGTTATTAATTATTCCGAACATTTATGAACGTTCCCACCGAACAACAGATTGGTAATTATAAGGGAAAACTCCGTAGCAACTATTGTAATTTTAATCAATTTTATTTTTCATAATTTCCGAATTATGTAAAAGCTAAATTTTTTGCCTTAGCTGAGGAGTGTTTGACGAGCATTCCAACGAGTATAGAACGATTTTTATAGCTCCAAGAACTTTCAAAATTTGTGAAAATCTCCCAAGTTCATCACAAAAGCTGCGATAACTCGAGAATCAATAAATCTATCGGCTCCGCGAAGGTCTCATTCCGAAAATCTATAGAAATATTGATACCAAGCACACCTTTTTCTGGAAAACGTTAGAAAATAGGAATTTCTCTCCCCCTCAAAAATACCCTTAAAATTGAGGTCGCGATTTGGCTAAAGAATTGGGCTGTTGTGAGGCCGAAATTGATTCTTGGTGAAAACTTCAAGAATTTAGCTTTTATAGTTTAGTCAGAAAAGTGTTGACGGTGGACGGACAGAATCATTTTTATTGGATATTCGGATTCTACATGCCTTGAAACGTTCAACATCAAATTTTGAGGGAGGTTAAACAATTGGGGCAATTTTTGAAGTTCTATTCCAGCTCTCGTCACCAAGCTTATGTTCTTGAGAAACATATGATCGACGTTCAATATAATTTAATATGTCAAAAATAAATTCATTTGCGTTCTGTATGTTTTATGGAAAAACGATGTGTCTAATTCTGTGTACTCGAGCTAAAAAGTACTTTTAATTCTCTTCTCGTTTGAGTGAATTGTTGGTTTAAAATGAATGAGACTATACCTTGCGAGTAATTGCCACAGTACCAAACTGAATTTATTTTCCCGAATTTCAAAAATTGTTGGTTCCTAAAACACAAAACACACCTGTCTTCACTTGGATGAAAATCAGTGAAGACAGTTTTAAATCAACACTAGAGTGAATTCCAACAAGTACTTTAACCAAATCAATTGAAACGGTTTATTATTGAATAATAAACCAATAGCAGGGAGTCACAATGTCACAGGTTTCAGGGCATCATTCAACGCATTTGCGCTGCTGTGTTCTGCATTTTAATTGGTTGGGAGATGGCATTCCCGCGTCGGGTCTCCAATCACAATGCAGTACACATCAGCGCAAACGCATTTAAGAAACCGAATGCTTCTGCGGCAAGAACAAAGCATACTTCGAAATTTCAACTGCCAATCGAGAGGCCGAACACAATAACGCTAAACGAATCAACGCCTGTGAACCCTGCTTTAGTTTCCTTATAATGACATCCATTTCCACCACCTGACGACACGAATTAATATTTCGTTGGGAAAACCTACAAAATGTTCTCCTCTGACCTGACTTTTCATTGCCGTGTTTATATTGCGTACTTATCAGGTTGAACAATGTCGCTAATCTACAGCTTGTTTCGCAAATAATATGATTATTTTGCCATTATTACAGTTGAGATGAGCGAAGAGATGAAAAAGGAGCTTGATTCTCGGCTAGCCGAGACTGAATGTCCCGCGTACTGGGGTCTCAAGAAACTCGAAAATCCAAGTAAGAGCATGTTGGGAAAGCTGCAAGATAAGAATGAAGAAATTGCTGGGCAACTTTGGCGGCAGTAAGTTTTCGCTTCCATGTTTATTTTGTAAACTGGCTACAATGCCCGTTGTGATAAATAGCCTCTCATAAATTAACCTCACTCGTTGCAATGCAACGATTTATAAGTGTATCATTGCCAGTTATACTTTTTTTTGGCAATCGAGAAAATTACATAGAGTTTTATTCATTTTTCACAAAGATATGACGATTTATGTCATTTTCTGACCACAGACAGACACACACTTGTTCAGAAAGTGTTTCTGAGTATAGTAATATAAAAATGTCTTCCAAATTCACCTCCATTCCGCATTCTAACGATCACAATACTTCCATTTACCGCGTAAACATCGAAGTGAAAATCGGAAGTCTGCAATATCGATTGAAAACAAATGTAAACTTAGATAGCACTTCTGATAGCGCGATTGCTTGAAAAATTACATATTGAATTAATAATGGGTACAAAACATTAAAACGTACAATGATAACTAAACCAAGGATGTATTTTATTGAATCTATTCACTTATTCTTGTGGCGGGTTTATTTCAGCGTTGTTTTGGAGATAGCTATCTGTTACGAGTGCGTTCAGGAACTTCAGTACTCGGTGGCATTGCAGAAACTTCAAGACTGCCTTACCTGGATCAACAATAGCAATGAAGACGATTTCCTGCATAAATACGAAATTCCTTTCAAGCATGTGATCCTCTCGTTCAAAGCCTACGTTGCACTTCAGAAGCAATATTTCTCCGAAGCCAAACGAGTAAGTTAAACCATTTAAGGTAAACATGATTCGGTAGTTAATTTACTCAGTATCTCAGTTTATTGATGCGTGATTATTAAAATCGTTCCAGTGTCTAGACGGTTTGGTAAGCCTGAAAGAATTGAAAAACCCTGAATTGGCAGCCTTGATCGCTATAAAAAGTTCTGTATTCTCCGAATATGGTATTGAAGGTAACCCAATGGTTTCTCTTCCTATTTGCGGCCAGGTGTACTATACCAGTTTAGACTAAATTCATCAGTTAGTTGTTTTAAATAGTAGTTAGTAAATAGTAGTTAAATGTTGTTTATTCAATAATAAACCACTGTAATCGCCCAAGAAAAAAAATATTTTCTAACCCCGCTCAAAATTTGTTCTAATCCAAAATAAAAAATATTCAATACGAGAAATTCTCTCTGTCGGAATAATGTCTATCACGAATGGATCATCTTCGCATCATTATTGAAGCCAAGGAATAATAATATAGTGTACAATCATTTGCAGCGTTTTTTAAGGGAAGTGAAAGAGGAAGTAAGTTGTTGGAAGTAAGTAGGTTGTTAAAGTATTCAATCTACGTTTTAGCCGATGATAACAGCTAACCATGGCTTACAGTTCAACAGTCAATACCATTAAAAAGCTCATCAACCGCACATTTTATGTAATTTGCATTTTACGAGTACTGAACGGCTGATTTGGTTAAGTGTTAACGTTGGTTTATGAAACCTAAAATATTTTAGATGGCAACTTTCTAGGTATTGTAATGAACAATTGTCATAGAAGCGGCCAAAAATCGTTTGTTTGCGAGGGTATCAAAACATTTTGCGTTGTGGAGAAACTACGATATTTTGGAAGATTAAGAAGTCGTTAAAAAAAGTCAGAGCGAAATCTTTTGTTTATCTAGGTGTTCAAAATAATTAGACTTGGATCTAAAAAATAATTAGAGCGGGCGCAAAACTGTCTAAATTGTGCATTTTGCACCTGGCCCTAATTTATAATTTTTGATCGTTTAATAGCTGCTAGCTAGTTATGCCAGTATTCCTAGTTATATAGTTTTGAATTGCAGGAACGGAATTAGCTCTCGGTTTTGCTCGAAGGGCCCTTCAACTTGATAGTTCCGAACCTGAATGGCACTTTGCCGTCGGGAAGCTGCTGTCCCGCAGGCGCCATTTCGTATTGCACCGCACGCCATCGAAGGAGGAAATTGAATGTTTAGAACAAGCTTATAGAATGAAACAGCGCCCGCACACGATGGTCTTTCTTGCAGAATGTTATATTGATCAGTCAAAATACCTGTTCCATTCTCAGCCGCTTGTCGCTGGATTACGATCGTTTGCCCCTGGAGTTGAATTCGTCCTTGAACAGATCAACAGGAAGGCGTTGCTGCTTTTCAGGTTTTGTTTTTATCTTTGAGGTTTTTATTTTATTTGTAAAATATGTTTTTATTTTCCAACTCATTACACCAATGGATCACTTTCATGGCGAATGTTGACGCAAGTTTCCAACCTTGTCGGAGAAATATTACATGTGAATGCTTGCATCGTGGAAAAGGTCAATTGTAATATTTTTCTCATGTCCGTGGATTGTGAGGGGGAGAGAAACCTGGCGACTCATTCTTCTTTAAGAAAAATAAAAACGACTAAAATTTAAGTATTTGCTACGTTTTAGATAGAAACATTCTCAAATGTTTGGACAAGCTATTATCGCAAATGGATGGTCTTCTCACGTCATTGAAGAAAAGGAATAATAAACCACTGTACAATCATTTGCAGAGATTTTGTGAAATTTAGTTCCCTATAGCCTAGTCCACACCAGTAGACATTTTGCGCGATTTTGGTCTCAGAGACATGTCTAAAGCCTAGTACACACTTGTAGACGCACAATTGCGCAATTTTCTTTAGGCAGCCTACAGACGGTTGCGAGACGGTCTAGACTCGAGACATAGACATGGTCTAGAGACTTTGATATTTGTCTTGTCTAGCGAGAATGTGGTGAGACTTTGTCTCATCTCTGCCATCCACCATGACAGACATTACTGTGTGCGGAATGAGTGCTTGTATGATTATTATTTTGAGCATAACAACGCAAAAACGTAAACGTTGGTGGACGCGCGAAGTGTTCGCAGAAGGACCTAGGTTCGATACTGAACTTTTAAATAAATTAAGATTGGAAGACGCCATGGGTTTTCGTAATTTCACCTTTTGGGAGAGGAATAACCCTTTTTTGCTCCCGGTTAAAAGAGGTTTTTAAATTATGATTTTTTTCTATTTCCTCTACTGACACGACATGTTTTGTTACCAGTGATTCCAGGGTCGCTCTCCTTTTCATCAGAATTTTGTAATCGGGACTTCTCACTAACAAAATCAGGAATGATAGTCTTCTATGAGTTTAAGCACTTTCTCGGTCAACCACATGATCAATCAAACCAGCTGAAACTGCGTGCAGTTGGTTTGGAAACGATAGAGTGGGGCATGTCTCGTCTATAGACCGAGGTACACTCCATCAACTTGTTGCGCAACGTGTCTGAATGTTGCTTCAAGTCTCCCATTTCCTTTTTGGTAGACATGAGACAACGATTTTTGGTCTCGCAACGGCTCGGTAGACAGAGTTTGTCTAGAGACATGTCTAGTGAGACATCCTGAGACAACCTTAACATGTCTCTGAGACCATAATCGCGCAACATGTCTTCTGGTGAGGACTAGGCTTATGGCTGTAGACCCTATGGCTCCACGTCGCCCTGATGATGCCTGAACGGGCGAAAGTACTCAGCCAGAATATAAACAATTGGAGAATGAGTCGCCTGGTTACTCTCCCCTCACAATCCACGGACATCAAAACTGCGACGTCAAGAAAGAGACGATTTTTCTCATGTGACAAGGTTCACAGGCATCCGTCAATGCGTTTGCTTTGATGCTTTTTAGATTCCGATCCGTTTGGTGATAGAATTCCGCTTCGGGTAGTTGATGCAGAACGCAGCAATGCAAACCCATTTGACGGATGCCTCTGCACCTTGCTTAATAAGTTTTGGAATTCTGCGTTGCAGGGATGCCTTGGAGATGAACAACGACCAGTGTCTCCATATACTTATTAGGTGCGCAAGAGGTTTTGCCATTCTTCCGGATAAATTTCAAAATTTGAAGTTGGCAACGGCTTTGGCTTATAAAGCGCTGAAAAAATCACCAGCTAACGTCATGGTCCTTGCGACTCTTTCCCTGATACACAAAATCTGCAGAAACGTAAGCATACATCCCGGTCTAATCTGTAGACTCATTATTTTGGTTCTTCTAGTTGTATCCTAATTGGACCATGTTGACTGATCGATTCTCGTTTTCGACCGACTGTTTTCAATTTTCATTTCAGTTTTCCGAGGCCATAATAAATGCCAAAAGGAGTGCGGACGCTGGTTGTTTTGGATCTTATTTGAAATTGTTGAATCTTTACTACGTTTCTAAACAAGAATACGACCTGGAAGCTATTATCGACCGAATTCTGACGTTATTTCCACACGATTTGTACAGGCTTCAAGTTTACATTTACGCTTCGAATTTTTACCTGTTTGTCAAACGGGACCTGTTCAAAAGCTTGAAATACTTTGAGAAATGCCTCGAACTCGATCCCAAATTCGACCTATTGAAGGTGACGTAATTGAGTTTCAATGTCTTTAATGGAGGATTGAGAGTGTTCTGGACGGGTTTTAATATTTAATAGCTTAACAACTACAGTGTCAGACATTAAAATCTAAATTTTTTGTCCAGTGGTCAGTTGAAGAGCAAAGTTCCGTTCGCTTTCATGTTGAATCTTCCTTTGTATTGAGTTTGATGGGAGATACTTGGCGGCTTGCTCTCTATTTCTTTTATCGCCTGAGAAATGCTTCCTCTTCAGGCATAGATGAATTAACCAAGACTAGAGTCATCGCTTACTTGATTTCTGTTGGTTTTCTTACAGATGCGGTACGTCCGGTGGGTTAGAGTGCATTTGAATTTATACGAGCTGATGTACAACGAGATAGACTGTGCCATAAGCAAAGAAAGCTTCGTCAACGACAATGAACGCCAAGCGTTATCCCGGGTTCGAGATAAGATTGTCGCTCTTCAGCCGAACGTTCTTTCCATGGCAATCGAACGGGATCTGATCAACAAACTGAAAGAAAATAGTTCGGTAATATATCGCGGTAGGCCGAGAACCCGCAAAGAGAAGAAACAATGTGCTCCAAAGAAGAGAAAGAAAAACAAGGATGGCGATTTGAAAGGATCTCAATTAGGACCAGCGACGACCAAATGGACGCCCGAGGCCAGAAATAAGAGACAGCTCAGCCACGACGGTAGGTCGTCTAGTCGAGGGATTGCGCCCAAAAAGCAATTCAAAGAGTTGGAAAAAATCAAGAGATCATTATCTGAATTATCTCTGAAAGAAAAGAATGACCAGGTTCTTCGCCCCGATGCAACAGCCTCCTCGTGGTGGGAAAAATCGAAGAGAAGTTCCATAGAGGCTGATCTAGATGAATCTTTACCTGATTTAAGACTCAACGAAAAGCCTGGTTGGGGTAGAATTAAATCATCGAGCAGCGATCACGGTCAACATAAGAGAGCTCTCAGCCACGATGCTAGATCTGTGAGTCGAGATCATGGTTCGAAAAGGATCATGAAAGAGACGAAGAAATCATTTTCCAACGTGTCGCTGAACGAAAACAGTCATACAGCAGAGAAAATGGGCGACTTCAGCCTTGAGAAAATTTTATCAAAGCTGTCGGTCAGCCAAGATGAAGCAGTCCCATGTTCTGATGTAAAAACTCTCAATGAGAACAGAGCTTTTCGTCCCATAAGGAGTCAATCGATGGATAAGCCCTTGTCGCAGGAGAAACCAGTTCCCGAGCGGTATTCAGTTGAGAAATGCGACAAACGGTTTTTCTTCCCCGACTTCAAAACGCCAAAGCCAAAACCAGAGGACCTTACTGTTGAAAACGTCATGAAGTTGAACAAGGCTAGAGTTCTGACGAGCAGGGAAAGTCTGGACAGTGATGACACACTGGAAAGCCGTTTGTCCGATTTGTCTCTGACCAAAGAGCTCTCGGTTAGCAATGTTACCAAGAGAAGTTTGTCGTTGGATGCGACAATAGCAAAGAAGGAAGAGATACGGCCAGAAGTTGAACGGAAAGTAACTTCAACAGTCACCCAACCTGTTTTTCTTCGTGACTGTTCTATGCAAAGTCGCTCCTTCGCCCACGCCACTTCGCTCAAACCGAATAATAATTCTACATCCAGAAATCAAAGGAAGGGAGCCGAGATAGACTTGAGCTATCGTATGAGGGAGCTTTCTCTTGAAAAAAGAAGCGACCCAAGGCCCAAAAGTTATTATGCAGTGGCAAATCCTAACGAGAATAGGACTCCTGTCAGTCGACCGTACAATTTCACTTCTACCAGACCGCCATCAAACGAACGGCGACCTTGGCTTCCACCTGGTACGAAAAATCGTCACCGCGACAATAGCAACAGTAGCGTTGCATCGGCCAGCAGTGTAGACAGTGACTATATATGTTCCAACTTTCACAAGCCATCGCTGAGATACAGCAGGGGGTACAAACAATAATTTCCTACATTTTCCAATAGCAGAGAAGGAAGATCGGCCCTCGGCAACAATAGTTGTCATTTATCGAATAGAGGTCATACAATGCCATACAAAGCTCATACAAAGCCTGACCTCCATCTCGATAAATGACAACTATTTTTCCAATAGTATGCCATAAAATGGGAGCGTTGCAAATTTCAAACTGATTTCCATGACCTTCAGTAACGCTATAAGTGTAAATAAATTTAAAAGATCGTATGTTTACTCAAACCATTCTGTTTCCTGTTGGGTGTCTCGTGAGGGAACATTATAGCATCTGAATCAGAGCGGGAAACGTATACTATTTTTGAAATGAAATTTTCATATTCGTTCAGATAAAATTGCTATTTATAGACGACACAGTCCTCTGTATGGAGGAGCTGCCATTTATAGAAGTAACTACAATTAGGTAGTTTGTTGGTGGGTGTTTCATATTTTTTGTTACATAAAGTATTGCTTTTAATTTGCGCAAAGTTTTAGCCGAAACAGGAATTCCAACTTTTAAGTTTTCCAAGATTTGTAACTTGCACAGTGGATAACTTCAACAAAAAGTCGTCAATTCAGTTGTTTGAATATACCAAAAGATAGGTAATTTAACTGTCCACATTTTCCCAATGTAATGTACCTATCCATTTTTCAACCGTTTTTGCGTTATTCAACAATATTAGTAGAATATACTCGAAAAAATGACATTTTTCAACTTTAAACGTTATTTTCATCCATTTAATGTGAAAGAAACCAAGAATAAACTATATATTATTGATATGCACATCATCAACTATCATTATGTTGAATTTAAGCGGAATCGATTGAAAAATAATTTTCGTGAAAAATCCAAGGGGTCCCCCTTGCGATTTTTTGAACCGATCAGTTAACGAATTTTTAGTCGTCTCTCAATAGACATAAAAATCTGAAATTTTCAGGAAAGTTGTATCTTACCGTGATGTATTTTTGTAATTTTTTTTATTTCTCGAAAAAATCTGCAAGTGGTCCAAAAAAATCAGTTTTTGAAAGCTCGAAAATTGACCTTCAACCGTGCTTTTCGGGGTCAAAATTCATGTGAATCGATTGTTTTAATACGCAGGAGTCTTCATTTGAACGCCTTACACACGTACATAGCAAAAAATTTGGTGAAAAAAACTTAAACAGCGCCAGAGAAATTATTTTCCGTAAATCGAGTCTTTCACCGGCCGACATTTCGAGCTCGGAAAGGGTGAACGATTAAATTATCGTTTTCAAGCAAATTTGATAGCTATTCTTATAGGAAATTTAACGCTGAATCCGAATTTGACGTCAAAACGGCGGAATTTTGACGACAACTTTTAGATTTTCATATTTTTAGTATTACACTACTTGTTTGTTTTTCAACTTTGAAAATTCGTCGCAAATAGTACTTACAGTACTGTTCAAATTTGATTAAAATTAATGATTCCTTCAGGAAATTGGACGCAGAGTTCCAATTTGAAGTGAAAACAATCAAATTCTAACGGCTATTAATAACTTTTGAATTTTTTTCAATTTTCATACTTCTGAATTTTCAACTTGGGATTTTTTTGTCACTTTCGCGAATTTCGAAAAAATAAGTTCTGTGAAAGCCAATTGAGAACATTTAATTTAGAATCGATCAAAACAAGGCAGTGATAATTAATAAGAGGTAATTATCCTATCCATTTTTCAACCGTTTCTGCGTTATTCGACAATATTGGCTATCAAAATCCGACAATTTGGTGTATTTAATCATATTTTTATGTCAGGTCCACGCGGAGATATTCGCGCTTGAAGAAAACCTAGAACACGTTTTATACCAAAAAGTGGAATATATCTCGAAAACAAAACATTATCACTGCTTTTTTAAAACTTTTAATCTATTCTAAATTAAATTTTCTCAATTTGCGTACAAAAAAAAAATCAAAAGTTAAAACTTCAAGATTATGAAAATAGAAAAAAATTTTATAGTTGTAAGAATTCGATTGTTTTCACTTTAAATTCGAACTCTACGTCAAATTTCCTGTAGGAATCATTAATTAATCGAATTTGAACAGTACTATAAGTATTTGCAACGAATTTTCAATGTAGAAAAACATACAAAAAAATACTAAAAATATGAAAAACTAAAAGTTGTCGTTAAAATTCCGCCGTTTTGACGTCAAATTCGGATTCAGCGTTAAATTTCCTATAAGAATAGCTATCAAATTCGCTTGAAAACGATAATTTAATCGTTCACCCTTTCCGAGCTCGAAATGTCGGCCGGTGAAAGACCCGATTTACGGAAAATAATTTCTCTCGCGCTGTTTAAGTTTTTTTCACCAAATTTTTTGCTATGTACGTGTGTAAGGCGTTCAAATGAAGACTCCTGCGTATTAAAACAATCGATTCACATGAATTTTAACCCCGAAAAGCACGGTTAAAGGTCAATTTTCGAGCTTTCAAAGACTGATTTTTTTGGACCACTTGCAGATTTTTTCGAGAAATAAAAAAAATTACAAAAATACATCACGGTAAGATACAACTTTCCTGAAAATTTCAGATTTTTATCTGTATTGAGAGACGAGTAAAAATTCGTTAACTGATCGGTTCAAAAAATCGCAAGGGGGACCCCTTGGATTTTTCACGAAAATTATTTTTCAATCGATTCCGCTCAAATTCAGCATAATGATAGTTGATGATGTGCATATCAATAATATATAGTTTATTCTTGGTTTCTTTCACATTAAATGGATGAAAATAACGTTTAAAGTTGAAAAATGTCATTTTTTCGAGTATATTCTACTATTATTGTTGAATAACGCATAAACGGTCGAAAAATGGATAGGTATATTACATTGGGAAAATGTGGACAGTTAAATTACCTATCTTTTGGTATATTCAAACGTCTGAATTGACGACTTTTTGTTTGAGTTATCCACTGTGCAAGTTACAAAGCTTGGAAAACTTGAAAGTTGGGTGCCTGTTTCGGTTAAACCTTGCGCAAGTTGAAAAACCCAATAGTTTATGAAGCTTTCGCTTTATGAAATCTGTACTTAGTAGTACAATGCAATACCCACCACCTACACACCAAATTATAGAAACTACTACTATAATAACTATAAATAATTACACCCCTCTACACACGAATAATAAGATGTATTGTTGTTTCAATTCTTGGAAAAATCCGCTAATAGTACAAAAAAATCAGTTTTTGAACGCTCGAAAATCGAACATTAACCGTGGTTTTCATGGTTAAAATTTATGTGAATCAATTGTTTTTTATGCATCAGATGGACGCCTAACACACGTAAATAGCAAAAATTTTGGTGAAAAAAATTTTGCACAGCGCCAAAGTAATTATGTTTCGCAAATCGAGTTTAGGATTTGGAGTATTGAAAATATATATTATTCCCATACCCACTTTAGTTCCATAGTCGATAGTTGAATTGTTGAAATGAAATCTATATAGAAGGAACATGATGAAAAATGAGAACGAGAAAATTCGTCTTAATACGGATGACGGACAATTTTTATTTACAACTGAAAATGTAGACAGAAGTACAAAATAACCCTAACGTATCTATTCATAATGTGAAAACTAAATTTTGTAGGTATATTAGATACGTACACTAGTCTACAATAACGGAAGATTTGACATTTTTTGCAACAGAACAATTTCCGTTTTACTTAATAAATAAAACAAATCGAGAGCGAAACATTGATTTTCTATCCGGTAACAATAGAAAGTAATAATATTCATGCGAAGAAAATTCAACGAACAATAAATTGTTCTAGTTTGAACAATTATTAACTGAGAAAATAAACACAGTTCGTATTTACAAAAGGATAATTTCTGTTAGGATAAAATTAAATTATCTTACATTCGATTAAGTACTACTGTATTTTACATTGTGACGTTTGAATGGTCCAATTTTAAAACGTATCGTCAACTTAAGGCACAATTCGATCAGTTTTCATTCTGCGGGTTTGGAAATTTATTTTCGCCAAATTATAACATCAAGGCGTCCCGAGGTAAGAAGTTGATTGTTGCCACCGCAGAATAAGCGCAGCTGCGATAATAGAAGCGAAGACGAGCGGATTCGAGCTCAATTCCCTGCCGGCGTTGTAAAATCCTCCCAAAACTTGCAGGTTGGCCGTTTCTATGCTGTGCTTGCAATAATCTCCGTCTGAAATCGTGAGCTCAAGTTAGTATTTGCTTTAGCCCAATAGCGTGAACAGAGGACGAGGCCTTTCTTTTTCCTCGATTTTTGGAATCACGTAAATGAATACAAATACGATTTATTTCCATAAAAAAGAGGCAAGGAAAAAAATTATTAACTAGGGTGTTAACTTATTTTGACTTAATCTTGATTTAATCTTATCTTATCACTCTTATCTTCCTTATCTTTCTTATCTCATCTTATCTTAATCTTTTATCGTTGAGACTTGGAGACGAATTCCACTAATTAACTATGGTTGACTTGCGATTTTTTCGGTATCTGTTGTCCCCTGTAAGGCCGATCGAATTGCCTTCTTTTTAACCGACTTCAAAAGGAGGAGGTTACTGTGGTTGACTTGCGGGGTTTTTTTCAGTATGTGTTGTCCGCTGGCATTCAGCTTCTGTACGTCCGATCGGGTTACTTTTTTTTTTTGTTTGGAAGGGTTACTATCTAGGCAGGTCCCATAAATTTTTCAATGGATTCTATCCAGTAGTTACGTCCCGAGACGCGGAGAAATGCTGGAAATCGTGATTTTCGCAAAAAGAGGAATCGATCATCGGGCGATCATTTTTTGGAGCAGCGCCTCTCTTTCAGAACGCGCGGGTGGTAACAAATAAATATGAATATATAATAGTTTAGTAGGTGCCAGGTAATAACACCGGGTCTTGACTCGAAGAGAAATCTGAAATGGTTTTTTAGAAAAGGCGTGAATAGTCAATGTAGAATTGATATTGTTACAAATCGGCTCTCATAAATGATGAGACTGATTGATTTTTTTTTTTAATTTTTTTTTTTAATGAAAGGTTAACCACTCACATAGGTGCCGTAATTTTTTAAAATTGAATCCATCCAGTAACTATGGCGTTAGATTCGGAGATATGTAGGAAAAAGTGACTTTGCGAGCTCACGCTGAAGAAATCGCTCGGTTTTATTGTTTTTGACGACAATTCGATGCCCACTACCTTCTTAATTCGAACTAGGTATATCATTTTGTTCTTATGGCGCAATGGTTCTCACCGTAAAGCCAGCCAACACGGTCTCCAGTTCTCAGGTTTTCGCTGCGAAGCCAATCTTCCAGAGGAGCGAAAAATTCGCGTAGGGCTGAACCGTCAAGACGATAGTCGCCGGTAGCATCACGAAGGACTTCTTGCCATGGCTGCGACGACCCTTTAGACATCAACGTCCTGAAAGACGAAAATAAAAATAAATAAACAAAAAATCAAAACATAGAAACAAAAAAAAAAAAAAAATGCTGAAAATCTCCCAAATTTAACACAAAAGCTGTGATAACTGAGAACCAATTATCGACCCCGCGATGGTCTCATTCGCTTCAGCGTCCAAAAATCTATGGAAATTGATACCATATGCACCTTTTTCTGGAAAACGTTGGGAAATACGAATTTTCCCTCCCTCAAAACCTCTAAAAAAATACACTTAAAAATTGAGGTAGCGATTTGGCTAAAGAATTGAGCTATTGTCAGGCCGAGATTTATTGGTGAAAGTTTCAGGAATTTAGCTTTTATAATTCGTCAGAAAAGTGTTGACGGCGGACGGACAGAATTTTTTTTATTGGATATTCGGATTCTACATGCCTTGAAACGTAAAACATCAAGTTTTGAGGGGGTTAGACAAATTTTTTCTTCGACGATTACAATTATTATTGCTGAATAATAAACCAAAAACAACATTGTAGAGGAACAATAAATAAAAATTGTAGATCCAGGCACAACTTTAAATCGCTTGTCAAATTACCCTCGGATATTTTTTTCCCCAGAGAATTAAAATATCGAATACTGAAAAGTGCGAAACGTACGACAAAATTTTCCCGGCTGCCGAACTCCTGTAAATGTCACATTTGTGAATCGGGTCTGTCGGATTGAGGTGCGCCTGTTTTTGTGCGGCGCGGCAAAGCCCTCGATGAATCTGGAACTGGAGGATCGTGCTGACGAAATATCTATAACAAACAACGCCAAATAGTATGATTAGTGACTGAAGTTTGTTGTGTGGCGTCGGGTCCGCCGGAGGCGGCTCGCCCGAAAGAAAGTTTTTTTATTTATTTATTTATACCTATATATGTTTTTAGTTATTTATTTACTTTATGTTTATTATTATATTTTAGGATTATATTAATTTTTTGTTATTTTATTTTTTAATTTTAATTTCATTTTTTATTGATTTTTTTTCCAAGCTGCCGGGAGGGGGGCCTAACTTCTTGGATGCTGGGCTGGGGGCCGTCAATGGTGGGTTACGCCTGATGGCCTGTGTTTGATTTTCTGCCCAGTTTGTTAGCCCTGTCCAGTTTTATAACCATTGCTATGCAATCTATGCGACGGCAAATAAAAGTCTGCCTCTCTCTCTGTGGATTTTCGGGGAAATTTTAGTAAGGGAAACATGGGGACTAAATGAAAACAATTTTAAGAAAGATACTGATAAAATTACGTTCAAACAAAATAAACTTTTTCTAAAAAAAAAAGAAAAAGTCTATTATAGAAAATAGCTCATTTTCCTATAATCTACAGACAAACAACTCCCAAAATGTGCCGGCAAATAAAAGTCTGCCTCTCTCTGTAGAGATTTTAGAGGAAATTTTAATAAGGGAAACATGGGGACTAAATGAAAACAATTTTTAGATACGATACTAATAAAATTGTGTTGATACTAGAAAAAAAACCTTGCAAAAATTCTATTATTGAATATAGCTCATTTTCGTCGTGTTTTCCTGCCTGTAATCGACAGACAAAAAACTTCCAACATGCAATTTATGTGAAGGCAAATAAAAGTCTGCCTCTTTCTGTGAGGATTTTCGAGGAAATTTTAGTAAGGGAAACATGATGAGGACTAAGTGAAAACAATTTTAAGAAAGATACTAATAAAATTGTGTTCCAACCAAATAAACTTTTTCAAATTAAAAAAATAAATAAATAAAAAAATAATAATAAAAAACACTGTGAAAAGTCTATTATTGAAAATAGCTCATTTTCCAATAATCTACAGACAAAAAACTCCCAACATGTGACGGCAAATAAAAGTCTGCCTCTCTCTGTGGGGATTTTCGAGGAAATTTTAGTAAGGGAAACATGGGGACTAGGTAAATGAAAACAATTTTGTGAAAGATACTAATAAAATTGTGTACCAACAAAATAAACTTTTTTAAATTTAAAAAAAAATTAAAGAAAATAAATAATAAAAAAACCGTAAAAAAGTCGATTACCTATTGAAAATAGCTCATTTTCCGTCAGAATTTTCGCAGGTAATCGTCGTGTTTACTTGCCTATAATCGACAGACAAAAAACTCCCAACATATTCTATTGACAATTTTATGACACGAGAAGTATAAAAACGTGACGAGCGAACCGATGCTATTTGCAAATTCTCCCTCTCATTACCGTCGGAATATCGGTTTTGGAATAGTCTCTTCAATGCTCTTGCCCAACTGAACAAAAGCGAAGCCGCTCGAAAGACGGTTAGCTCTAGAGGCAAATCTTCGTTATTAACGAGGAGGCGGTTTTGAAGTCAATCGACGTCGAGGCCGACGACGATTAGACGTTGCGAAAATCGCCTGAACGATTTCGGCGGTCGTTCGGTTTTCTGAATCAGTTGAACTTGCGACAGCCGCAAATGATAAAACGTTAGAGCTTAGTTTGACCTTGAGCGCTAGGAATCGCTTTATTCACTTAATGAGCATTCTAGATGAGTTTTTCTCCCGATTCTGCCGCTCCGGTCGCGCTGTACGAAAGGTTATACAGAATGCGCGATGAGCGCAAGGTGATGAGCGCACGTCGAATGTGCGGCATTTGGAAAAAAACATGTAATGGAGTTCTCATTTGCCGCGCTCATGTTGCTCGATGAGGAAGGCCTTGTGAACAATTATACGGAGCATAAGAGAAGGCAATAATTAGAGTACATCAGCACGGAAGGCGAATGATGATCGCCGGAGACGTTCAACGAACGAGATTAATCTCGCACGTAGTAATTGATACTTAGTACATGAAACCAATGTTGATCAAGATCGAAGTCAAGGTCGGAGGTTAGAAAACGCTGCAAATGATTGTACAGTGGTTTAATATTCCTTCGCTTCAATAATGATTAAGAAGTCCATTTGTGATAGAAGGTAATTATTCAGAACATTTTAAAACGTTTCCACTGAAAAACAGCTCCGTAGCTACTATTGTAATTTCAATCATTTTTATTTTTCTTAATTTCCAAATTAATGGCTAATTTTTTTTGCCTAACGGAGAGAGTGTTTGACGAGCATTCCAATGAGTATAGAACGATTTCTATAGCTCCAAGAACTCTCGAGTAATTAAACTTCTGAAAATCTCCCAAATTCGGCACAAAAGCTGCGATAACTCGAGATCCAATAAAGCTATCGACCCCGCGATGGTCTCATTCGATTCAGCGTTCAAAAATCTATAGAAATTAATACCAAATATATATTTTCCTTAAAAACCTTGGAAAATATTAATTTTCTGCCCCTCAAAACCACCCAAAAATACCCTTAAAATTGAGCTAGCGAATTGGTTCAAGAATTGGGCCGTCGCGTAGGACCGAGATTGATTCTTGGTGAAAATTTCAAATTTTTAGCTCTTACAGTTTGGCCGGAAAACTGCTAACGGCGTACGGCGGACGGACAGAATTTTTTTAATTGGATATTCGGATTTTACATGCCTTGAAACGTAAAACATCAAATTTTGAGGGGGGTTAGAAAAAAATTTTTCTTGGGCGATTACAATGGTTCATTATTGAATAATAAACCAAAAAATTTATATATCGTATTTTTAATTTAATTTTTAATATTTAACTTCGTCAAGGTTATCCCGAAGTTAGCACAACTTGACCGAGTTATGACAACCGTAGAAGCTACCTGAGCTAAAAACGGCTTCATTTTACACAAAATTCCAGTTCCGTTTATGAAATCGAGCCCATTCGTGAGAACGATATTCATTAACCTTTGCTCACCTTTTCTGTATTTCCAAAGGCCGCGCTTTCCGCAGTCGTCCGACCAACTCGGTCACGCAGCGCTTCTGAGGTAAGTTTTTGAAAAGATCGAAACGAAAAGAAATACCTTCATAACTGAGAATGTGAAACGTATTGAAATTCGACAGGCGAAAGGAGCGACAGCCTCGGGCAATATGACTCCGATTTTGGGGTCAACGCAAGATGACCAGAGCTGTTTCTTACTCATTTTGAGGTGAAGCTCGATTTTTATGGGTTCGGCGAAGCCTATCCAATTGCACGAGGATTGTAAAAATCCAGCCTGGACAAATTTGGAAAAACGTAAGCCGTTTGGGTACTTTTCTACGAGATATAAATATTCCAACACTATTGTGATAATTATATTCGATCACTACGACGGTTTATTATTTTGAATAGAGCTCGAGTATATTTGGAGGCCATTATTCAAAGAGACGAGCAATAAATCAATGTGTACATTATTTGGTGAGCCGTAATAATATCCCTCACTAGGCGTAAAAATTAGCAAATAAATAATTCAAATATAAATCGGAAAGTTCATAGGGTCGGGACAAAATGTGCAGATTCAAAATGAAATATTTGTAGTCAACAAACAAGGGTTCTCCTAGCTAGTTTTTCAATAAAAGCTGTAGAGTTATTTTATAATTGGTTACACTTGTAACCGAATCAAACATGGAAGTACTGTGTGAACTAAACACACTACTGGTTTCATTGGATATTTGTGTTCTACATGCCTTGAAACGTAAAATACCAAATTTTGGGGGAGAATTTTTTTTCTCGGGCAACTAGAATGGTTTAAAAAATCCAAAAAAAAAAAAAAATGGAGAAAAAACGCTGCAAATGATTGTACAGTGGTTTATTATTCCTTCGCTTCAATATTGATTTAGGAAGACTATCCATTTGTGATAGTAATTATTCCAAACATTAGTGAACGTTCCCACCGAAAAACAGATTGGTAACTATCGGGGAAAATTCAGTAGCAACTAATGTAATTTTAATCATTTTTATTTTTCTTAATCTCCTCATAAAAAGCTACATTTTTTGCCTAACGATACAGCTCGAGAGAGTGTTTGACGACCATTCCAATGAGAATAGAACGATTTTTATAGCTCCAAGAACTCTCGAGTTATACCCTCGAGTCAAAATTCTGAAAATCTCCCAAATTCGACACAAAAGCTGCGATAACTCGAGAACCAATAAAGCTATCGACCCGGCGATGGTCTCACTCGATTCAGCGTCCAAAAATCTACATAATTTGATACCAAATACACGTTTCTCCCCCTTCAAAACCCCCCAAAAAATACCCTTAAAATCGAGCTAGCAAGTTGGTTCATTATTGAATAACAAAAAAAAAAAAAAAAGAAAAAAAAAGGCGCTGGGAAAATAACGAAACGCATAATGAGGAATCGCAAGTTAATTAAACTTCAAATACTTGCGATAAAATCAAAACCGGATGAAAACCGAACAATGATGTTTTTTATTAAATTCCTATACTAGCATAGAATCAGTCAGGCAATCGAAAACGTCGAGTTACTGTTAACAAGAAGAGCATTATGGAGCGAATAATTATTACAGTACGTTTGCGAAGTATTAACAAACGTATAAAGCCGAACAGGTAAAATACTACGCGGCCCTCCTAATCCAGCTCCTGAATCACGACTGCTATCTACGTTGGCGAACCGAACAAGACGGCGGACAGTGGCGAAACAAGAGCGAGCCAAGTCGTGTGTATAGTGACCGGTGGAGAAAATCGAGCCAACGTGGGATCGGGAAGTGGCGAGCTCCGACCGTTCTCGAGACACGGACGGTCCACGAGCTTCCAAGTTGCACTGTGACCCGGATTGGCCAATCGGCTGCCGAGTTGCCAGACCGAGAGCTACATCTCACACTAACGAGCTAAAGGCGGAGGAAAAAAACTGACGCTAATTCGCCAACTTCATCGCGCCCGAAACTATAGAAAAACAATACAAGGCGTTTATAGCTGGGCGAATATCGAAATTTCGTTCATTTTCGTCCCACGACGTTTCGACAATGGGAATTTTCAGAGATGAATCGACTCGATCTGCGTTGCCAACGATACGCAATAATTTCTTAACTCGTACACCTTTTAAAAACTGAAGCTCTCACGGAAATATGGAACAGCTGATCGAAAATAGCTAATAGAGCGGGCATTTTTTTTCGACTAATTATTTTCTTCGCTCAACTGCGTCGGAATGAATATTAATTAGAAAAGAAGTTTGTGTTCAAATTTGGTGCAAACTCGTCAAGGAGAAAATAATTACAATTAGAAAACGGAGCTGGAGGGCAGATTATAAAATTTCCGAATTATATACAGCGAAAGACGCACAAATATGTAAAATTATTCTTTTCATAAGTCAAATTCGGAACGGGCGTCATTTTTCAATTTTTCCGTGTTCCGAGGTACTTTCTGAACGCGAGCCAATGTCTCGGCCTGTCTCGAAAATTACAAAATTATATCTCCATCTTTCTAATTAAATTTTAAGAATACGATAAAAATCAGGCGCTCGAATATTTCCAATATATTCGAATATTTTCAATACCAAATTAATAGCGCGTTTTGGCGATATTTTCAATAAGCAAATAGTCTGTTTACAGACCAATTAATGGTTCCACATTGCCCTGGAGAAATCGAGAAAAAAAGGTGACCGGGAGAAAAATTAAATAATTCGGAGAAGGCCGCAAATTCATTCTCACTCGCTTAAATGACAGAATAGAAAATGTATAATTTTCAAAATCGACAATCTCAACGTTGAATTATACGTAAAGGATTGGCTCTGCCTTCTAATCTTTCATTCAGCATTAAGATAATGCCAGGCGACTCGGAGACCGGTTAAAAGCTTTAGGATTAGCAACAGCTATAAATTTGTCGAACATTACACAATTTCATAATATTAGTAGTTTCATAACATTATCTGGATCGTGTCTAAAACGAAAGATCTTTCCAGTCTTATGTGGATTCATTACAGAACTGTACGTGTATTGCAGTTTCCTATCTGCAGAAAAATTTAAACACTTTTTAACTCATTTAATTTCAAATTTTTTAAATGTATTTAAGCACTTTTTAGACAAAAGGTGGCGTGTAAAAAATAACAGAATCTGAAACTATTACGAGCGGCGTACAATATATTGTGCAATTCCTATTGTCGAGAGAAATTGGAAGTAGCGAAATAATTATGAGTAATTTGCCCAATTGACCTTGAATGAATATGAAATTGTGCCAAAAGGGTCGTCTCAGGTAAACATTTCGAGAGCAACAAAAACCGGCTACAACTCCTGGAAGATTCAAACCTGACCTAGTAATGGGACATAGTAATTTGTCGCAACTTTTTAAGTTCACCTCGTCGACTACCTTGAGACAATGAAAAAAACTCAAGAATCACGAGAGAGCGAATGAACTGGAGATAATTTTCATAAAAAGAAACCGAGCTGAAAGAGACGATTTGCGCCTTATAGGATTTATTATGTACAATTCGCCCGCCTTACGCCGTCAAGACATTTCTGACAAAATTATAAAAGCTATAAATTCTTCAAATTTTCACCAAAAATCAATCTTGGTCTGACGATTGCTCAATTTTTTAACCAAATCGCGACTTCAATTTTAACGGTATTTCCGGAGGTTTTGAAGGGGAGAAAATTTGTATTTTTCTACATTTTGCAAAAAAGGTGATTTTCGGACACTAAATCGAATGAGACCTCGCAGGGCTGATAGCTTTAATGGTTCCCAAGTAATTGTGTAGAATATTGACGATTTTATGTTCAGAAAATAGTTACTATCACAAATGGATGGTCTTCTTACATCGTTATTGAAGCAAAAGACTTGATAACCACTGTACAATCATTTATAGCGTTTTTTCTTAGGCAATTACGCGTTTTTTTTTTTTTTTTTTTTTTTTTTCATTTCATATAGGTAATGGAATGTTTTTCTGCTTTCAATTAAAATCCTCTAATATTCAACTCCGCTCCGAATTCGACTTTCCGGACGATCTCTATACGTTCATTTACAACGTGGAAGTTTTCTTGATGGGCCAGATATGGCAACCTTCGGACCGTATGAGCGAAGTTGTAGCAGAACTTTTGCTAGACAAACGCCCTATTTCATCACGTTGATGACCGCGGTCGAGGCGGGAATTCAATACCTAAGTGGCCACCGAGCAGTTACGTCATTGAAGATGAATTCCTCAACGCTCGCTCCGGCAGAGAATCAGAAAAGGTAGAAATGATCGGCCAGCGAATGACCCTTGAGATGCAATGCCGCTCAATCTTCTTCCTTCTCGGTCGCCTAAATCTGTCGACCTATTTCGTACCTAAATTGTCAGTCTGAACGGCGCTATCCTTTCATTCCGTGCGTGCTTGTTCTGGAAAGAGCTTGCCAACGTTGTTTCAGATTATTCCGTACGATAAGGAATTATGAACTAACGCCGGAGTCGCCCAAGTTGCCCATGGTTATCTATTTTTTGCGGACATAGTCGAACTATTCTGTGATTTGTCGCATATCCGTTTGATTCGACGCGGGGTTGAAGTTGAGACATTATCTCATTTTGTATTTCTATATTTCTAGCGCTTTTGCCACTCCGGACCTCTTCAGGAAACATCGGTCAATTATTAGCTATTTATTATTTATTTATTATGTAATTTATTATTTATTTTATATTTATTATTTATTTATTATTAGCTATTTATTTATTTTTTATAATATTAGCTATTTATTTAATATTTTTCATACAGAAACTATTCTTCTTCTATTTTTTTTCTAAGGTATTACCTATTACTTAAATGTCTGTGGGACGTCTAAAAAGAAAAAACGCTGCAAAAATGATTCTACGTTGGTTCATTATTCATTTGCTTCAATAATGATTTAAGACGACCATCCATTTTTTATAGTACTAACTCCGAACATTTGTAAATGTTCCCACCAATTTTATTACGTTTCAAGGCACGTAGAATCCGAATATCCAATAAAAAAAATTTTGTCCGTACGCCGTTAGCAGTTTTTCACCAAACTATAATAGCTACATTCTTGAAATTTTAACCAAAAATCAATCTCGGTCTCACAACAGCCCGATTCTCTAACTACATTGCTAGCTGTATTTTAAGGGTTTTTTGTGGGATTTTGAGGGGGAGAAAATTCATATTTTCCAACGTTTTCCAGAAAAAGGTGCGTTTAGTATCAATTTCTATAGATTTTCGGATGCTGAATCGAATAAGACCATAGCGGAGTCGATAGCTTAATTGGGTCTCGAGTTATCGCAGCTTTTGTGTTGAATTTGGGAGCTTTTCAGAAATTTGCTATGAGGATATAAGTCTAGAGCTCTCGGAGCTATAAAAATCGTTCTATAGTCGTTGGAATGCTCGTCGAACACTCTCTTCAACTATACCAAAGCGAAAAATTCAGATTTTAATTTGAAAATTGGAAAAAAAACGTTTTTTATTGAATATTCGGATTTTACATGCTTTGAAACGTAAAACATCAAATATTGAGGGGCTTAGACATTTTTTTTTCTTGGGCGATTACAATGGTTTATTATTGAATAATAGAAGAAGTGGTAATTATAGAATAATAATAGAAGTGATTCAGAAAAGTGACCATTTTAAAAGTGGAACTCTGATTTACATTTTGTAATTAACCAATTTCAAATCGCTCGCGGGGTCAACTCAAGCAAGAATGTTTTATTGCAATTTGTTCGGTTTCCCAACATTTGAGCGTCCATGGACTGGGACAGTTTAATGAAATATCATTGAATTGGATCAACGAATTGAATAATAAATATTATTAATATGTTTTCAAATCAGCTACTTCTCAAACCCTATATTTTTTCTCAATTCATCGCAGTCGTACGAGTTTTATCAGTTTTTTTCACCAGGAATCGAAAAATGAATACAATCGCGAAAAACATGGGTTTGACCTTAGGAGTGTATTGTATCAGTCTCCATAACGCGCTTCGAGTCGAGAGACGTCAGGTAAGGTGTAGAATTTGAACGTGGGCTCTCGTCTAAAGGCGGTCAACAAGTTTTCAAAATGATGACGGGAAGAGCTGATTCCGAATTGATCGAGCCATAGGAGGCCCACTAGCGTGGGTAATGCGCCCCTTCGCGACACTTGTCCAAAATCCCCGTTGTGCAATGTTTACATCATCCGTCCAGTGATGTTCTAGCTTTTGGATGAAATTGTCGAGGGAAATGGATGCAACTTGGATAAGGCGTTATGCGATCGATTTTTGTGGAAGTGAGCCGCTAAATCCTTCTCTTCGGAATTACAGTTTAATTCTTAGCGAAGTAAATTGGGGCGAGGTTGAGGTAGTGTTGTCAAGTAAGAGTATTTCCCCCTAGGCGAAGGGGAATTTTTTCCGGTTGATTGTAGATGGTAGATTCGTTTATTTATCCACAAGAGAAGGTTAGAGCCTCAAGGCCCTCTCTTCCACCTTCCCTGGAAAAAAAGACAATGCATTTTCTTGTGCTCACAACATATATATAAATTATTCTTACACGGAAACGAATCGTGAATCAGCGAACTAATCATAGATAAAAATAAAAATTACTAAATTTCGATAATTAATTAAATAAAATTAAATTGAACTTCTAGCACAGCATGGCAACAATAAACTCTTGATACGCTTTTAACAATTTCTTCTTCGCAGCTTCCCTAAAAGCGTTTGAGGCAAATAGAGGGAAGAAATATCTGGGAGATATTTTGGAGGATTTTATTCTAACAACTGGCATTTTGTAGAGGTTTTTTGATGAAATGATTCCTTTTTCGAAGTTATTTCAGTTTTATTTTGTAAGAAATAGACCAGCAAAGCACTATAGGTGCCAGGAAGATATCCACGACGAATTGAAAAAAATCTATATAAATAAATAAAAATTTGATAAAAGTTCTCAATTTCAACTATCGACATCCACCCCCGCCAATTAACCACATTTCAGGCTTTGTTTTGTAAAGAGCCAATTCAAACTTCAATGGAAGCCCAATTACGGATTTACGTTTTGCCGGATATTATTTTATAGCTGTTTGAGGAGTTTTTCGAGGGACTCTTAAGGGAATTTCTAGGATGGCACTTCAGGAAGGCAACAACGGGTTGAGGGAGAGAAATTGGAGGCAGCTTATTTACTAATACATTTTCCAGACGAAAGTATAATACCTACATTCTTGAAATTTTCACTAAAAATCATTGCTCTATCAATGGCACTATTTTTTAGTCAAATTTCTAGCTCAATTTTGAGGGTATTGAGGGGGGGGGGTTGTGAGGGCAAAATTCGTATTTTAAACGTTTTTCATATAAAAACTATCATAAATGGATGGACTTCTTACATCATTATTGAAGCAAAGGAATAATAAGCCACTGCATAATCATTTGCATGTATTTCTGCTACGAAAGGCTGATATCATATAAGCATCTAGACTAGAATTATTTTAACGGTGAACTATTTTCGACAAAGCAATAATAATAATAATAATAATAATAATAATAATAATAATAATAATAATAATAATACTCGATATAGTAATCGCGGATGCTTCTGTTCTGCGGCAAGGATCACCTTCCCTGCTTCGGGCAGCCAATCAGAACAGTCTGCCAGTCACGTGGGAAGAAGCGAAGGTACCAGAGCTAATTGGAAAAGTCTCCGTCCCGTTTTATTATAGTTACTAAAAATATAGAATCCCCGAGTCATCGGCATCGGATTTTAGAGACGCGTTCAGCGCGAGTTGCACAACACCATCGCTTAGTCCGGATTGAGCCATTTAAACCTGGAGACAGTCCGACTGGCCTCATGTGGTCATTTCGTTTAGTATAGCAGGTTGTTGAATGGAAGTGGAAAGGCGAAGGTCCGAAAACAGCTCTCGCAAACGGTCAGCGGCTCACCCTCTACCGATTATCCGGAACGATTAGTTTTGAAATCCATCCGGTCTGCATTGATTGTCCCACTTAGAAGCAACTTGTATTTAATAGGGCCGTACTTGGGATACATTCATTTCGCTAGAGCAATTTCAACCATTCCGTTCTCAAGTTCGAAGTGGAAACAAGTAAAATTCCTCTTCGATTATTTTCGGGTAGAGACGACAGTAGGAAAGTGGGGGCCACCCGTGGTGTAGTGGTATGGAGCGTTAGCTCTCTGCACGGTGGAGCCGGGTTCGAATCCGGCTGGGGTCAAACTCATGTTTGGCCCGACCCTTCGTCCTCCACACTCAGGGGGGTGAAGCAATGAGTAGCCACGAGCGAAATTGTCAGAATTAGTAGTTGCAGGATCGATTGACTGATTCCCCTATGGAAAAGGCTGACGACGTCCACGACGGGAGAAAGGTATCCCAGTCGGACGAAAATCCAAGGTGAAGCTCCTTGTTTACTTTACTTTTCACTTTACAGTAGGAGAGTGTAGCAGCGCAAGTGTAGCGCAGTGTAGCCTCGCTAAGATGAGGGGGGGGGGAGAAATGTAGCAGCGCATAGCCTTTATTGCTACGCGTCTCCACTGGATGCGTTCGATAGTTAGATTGTTTATAAATTATAAAAGTAATCATTCTCTGCTCTACTGTCAACTCGCGTACTTGCTAACTAATTGCTCACGAGTTGCTACAAAAGGTATTTCTCCCCCTTAAAAAACCAGAGGAAAATAACGGTGAAACAGTCGCTTAATTTATCCCAGTTTTTTATTCGATATTAGGATAATGTCAAATTTTGACAGGAGTTGTAAGTTTCATTTTTACAGGCAAAATGACAACAGTTTCGAAATTATCATGTTTCGGAGGTGATTTTATTCGAAATTTTTCCAACGTTTTAGCAACAGAGCTGTTCAGGGTTTTAATGTCGACGCCTAAGTTCTGATACCACCTAATCCAAATTTTTATCATAATGGTTTTATTTTCTCTCTACAATTTTCTCCAATTCAATAAATTGAGTACAATGAATGGTTTAATATAGGCAAAGAGCCATTGAGATGCAGGAACTAACTTTTTTCTTTTTTTTTTAAGGTATAAGTACCTATATGTGAAAGTTTTGTAAATAAACAGTTTTTTTTCTTCCCTGAAAAATTTGGCAATGTTGTACATTTTGTTCAGGATTATATTTTGGCTTATTATTGAATAATGAACCAATGCAACCGCAAATAAAATGTTAAAATCTTCTCAAAACTTGATGTTTTACGTTTCGTGGAATACAGAATCCGAATATCCCATTAATAAAATTCTGTCCGTCCGCCTTCAACACTTTTCTGACGAAACCATGATAGGTAAATTAGTCGCAAAAGATTCACTTGGAGCTACCACTGACGCAAGATAACCCTGACAAAACCCTCAGGCAAAAAAAGATAGCTGAATTCTTAATATTGTAACTAAAAATCAATCTTTAACCAAATCGCTACCTAAATTCGAAGGGTATTTTTGGGAGGTTTTGTGGTGGAGAAAATTCTTATTTTCCAACCTTCCAGACAAAGGTGTATTCGGTATCAATTTTATAGATTTTCGCACGCTAAGTCAAATAAGACCATAATAATATATAATATAATATGATTACATAAATATAATATGATATGAAATATGATATAATGAGAATATATAATATTATGATATAATTTTTACGATTTTCAGAAATTTATCATGAGAGCCAAATTCGCGAGTTTTCTGAGATCCAAATATCGTTAATACTCGTTGGAATTGTCGTCGAACAGTCGAACACTTTCCGGCTGTAATTTGACTTTTAATTAGATAACAATAGAGTTGGGACATCGATGTGAAGGACTAAAAAAAACTTCCAAGTCTATGCATCGATGTTTATTTGACATCAAGGTTTTAATAATTCCTTTTTTTAATAATTCCTTTTTTAATAATTCTTTTTTTTTAATAATTCCTTTTTTTAATAATTCTTTTTTTTAATAATTCCTTTTTTTTATAATATTTTTTTTTTTAAATAAAAGTTTTTTTCCCTCATGTAGACAGTATTTTTGGTCATATTTCTAACATTAATACGTCGTTTTCTCACTTAGGATTAAGTAAAGAATGAGTTCAGAAACCGATAAGCCAATTTGAGGATTCAAATAATTGGAGTACGAAGGCTGCGTCGAGACTGAATTAAAAGAAAAACAAAAATATTTCCACTCTACGTAACGGATCTATTTATTTCGAGTAACTGCGTAACGTCGCCGCTTCGGATCGATCGATAGAAAAATCTGAAAAACACTTGGGCCACAGCGGATCCTTGAAGTACGAAACTAAGTTTGTTGATAAAGATCCCGACAATATAGAATTAGAAATGCGACGCGACGCATCGTACTGGCGGTTCGATTATCGCAGCCTTCAAATGGCGAGATGTACGGATATTATAATAAACACGAGCCACTGACACTAATATGCCACTAAGATTACCTTAGATAACGGCAACAGGGTGAAAAAAGTTGAAAACGAGACGAACAAATAGAAGAGAAAGACCGGATTAGGGAAACGAGTGGCGACATTTTAATTAAGATAAAACAAAGGTGATGATGAGAGCGATGCGTGACGGTATAATGATGACTTACGAAAGTGTCCCTCGCACATCGTGAAAATGTAAGGTCGCATTCCTGTTCGTAGAACGTCCGGAGCCGGACGCGAGAGCTCCTTGAGCTGTTCCAAAAGCGAACACAGAGCTCGGTGGGCATATTTTGGATTGCAATTTTTATCGACAGGAATAAAATAAAATTTTTATCGACATGTATAAATGTATGTATGGTTAATTTCCAACTTCAGTTTATTTTCGTTTCATATTTCGACTCATTATTGTTTTCCAATCACTTAGCTTCAGTATTATAATTTTCATTTTTCGAAAATCTGGTCTCCAAATTCAAATTTTCTCAGTTACGAAAATGCTTAATAAATTCATTCGTATTCGTGCTATCAACGGAGTCGGTTCAAATATTTAAATTAAATTTCAAATATTTTAAATTAATATTCAAATATTTAACTAAGTTCCTACTGCCGAGCCAAAAATGAAAATTTAAAGCACACGAGGGAATATGATATTAAGCCGATACCATTGACGATGTTTATGATATTGGTTAACCGACCAAAGAAGCAAACATTGAAAACCGAAAGCCTTGCGGTTGCAATCGCATACACGTTGATATCACGTAACACTGGCAAGTTAATCTTTCCAGAGTAATACGAATCGTGCAGATGCACAGAAAAACGTTGCCGATGATTGTACAGCGGTTTATTATTCCTTCGGTTCGATAATTATTGAGAAAGACCATTTACTTGTATGTAAGAGTAGATAATCCGAACTCTTGTAAACGTTTCTGCAAAAAAAAAAATAAATAAATAAATAAAAAAAAAATAAATAAAAAAAAAAAATAATAAAAAAAAATTTAAAAAAAAAAAAAAAAAAACATATTGGTAACTAAGAGCGAGATCTTCGGCAACTTTCGTAATATTAAATATTTCTACTTTTCTCGATTCCCTTACATAGAGTAAAATAATTGACCAAGTTTATAGCTGAAGTGTTCAACGACGTTTCCAAGAGTATAGAACGATTTTTATAGCTCAACAAACGATCGACCACCAAATTAATACAAAACAAATTAAATGATAGGTACCGCTTCATTTCCTAAAAAATAAAAATTCCAATTATTGTGTAATACTAGGCGAACAAAGCCCGTTTACATTACACGAGAGTTCCTAATCTTGGAATAGAACAAATGTTGTCACTTAAAAGGACTACCAAATGTTCTCCACATATTTATTATTGAAAATTGTGTTAGAACGAGTTTTTTATTTTATTTTTTTAAAAAATATTTTCAAGTGTAATTGGGCTTAAATAAACAAATAAATAAAATACAATGCACTTCTGATATTTAGCCTGGTGGTGGTCTGATGGTAATAGCCATGAGTATACGTCGTGTTTTACGTTGCGCAGCAACTTCCGTCATTTTTGGCGGCAAAATCCTTGTCAGAAATGAAGACTTGTCATGGGAAAGAAAATTTTCCACAGATTTGTGCTTCCGACGCGGTAATGAACTTGCGACCGCTCATCACCGAGCGCAAAATAAGAAAGACAACCATGACGCAACTGCGCCACTAAGGCCAGATTGCGCCATCTTCGGTCGTCGCAAGTGATCCGATGTCCTCTACAAGCGACTTGGTCCAAAGGAAGGTCGTCGTACTGAGCCAGTTTGGCAACAGAAATCAAAAACTCGTTTCTCGAACACGACAGGAGATGACAAACTGAATAAATTCAAGATGAGATGGACAGGGGTTGCTTCAGTAGCCATGTAGAGCAAGTAGACCAGCTACAAGAATCAGGGGGACGATTAATAATAAAAAACGCCCTTACAATCGCAGCGTGCCGCGAGAGTTCGTTTCCAGTACGTGAAGAAGCACAAGAACGCATTAATTGGATAGCAGAACGTTCTATGTCAACATACCAGTTAGAAAGGGATGCAGACCGCTAGGATACAACCGACTGGTAACTCCCATTAGCTAACTTAACGAATTGAAAAAATAAAATAAAATAAAATAAAATAATGGTAATTAACTAGTAATTAATAGCAATTACAACTACTATTAATTACACTTTACTACTACGATTAATAGCAATTTATTACTACTATTAATTAACAATCACTATAACTACTATGAATTAGCTAATATTAATTTAATTGGCATTAATAGTAATTAATTAGTGAATTAATGATGACTATTTTTTGCGAACAAAGTCTCAATTTAACACATCCGTTGGGCAGCAATTTTGTAAGTTCCGGATACATAGAATAGAATAGAATATATCTGTATATATATAGATCTGTGTGTGTTTTGTAAGTTCCGGATACATAGAATAGAATAGAATATATCTGTATATATATAGATCTGTACAATGTTAGGCCCGAACTGGGACAGAAAAAAACTGCACAGAAAAAAATTCACGTACAAAAAATAAATACAAGTCAAATTCTTCTGAAACAAAAATATAAATTGGAAAAGAAAAAGTGCTCACTTAGCTCAAATCTTAATAAAACAAAAATTAAACTTGAAAAACCAAAATAAAAACCATTTGCACAGCTACGAAAATTCACATAGCATATTATCGCGCCAATAGCTTCGCAAAAAAATTCTGACGAAACCTAGGCAGTCCTGACTTTAACATAGGCCAACTCCTATAGGCACAGAGTACAGATTAATTTTCTAAGACGGAGCTGTATTGATAAAATAAAGAGCGTTTAAGAACCATGTTCGAATTCCAATTGGCAATACGAGATGTCGGCAGATAAAATTCGAAGTTCATCTGTATTCGGCCCAACGGATCGAAACAGAACACAAAAGGAAACAACCTGTACAAGACAATCATATTGATTTCGTGAAAAGAATTTTAGTCTACGCTTTCAAAAATAAACTATCGCTTGAAAACCATTCCGTGCCTACGTGTGATTCTGATGGTCCAATTTAGAAACGCTGCAAATGATTGTACAGTGGTTTATTATTATTTCGCTTCAATATTGATTTAAGAAGATTATCCATTTGTGATAGTAATTATTCCGAACATTTGTGAACGTCCGTGGTAACTATAGGGCAAAACTCTGTAGCAACTACTGCAATTTAAATCATTTTTATTTTTCTAAATTAATTAATTTTTTTCCTAATTAAAAGCTAAATTTTTTGCCTAACGGTACAGCTGGAGAGAGTGTTTGACGTCCATTCCAATGAGTATAGAACGATTTTTATATCTCCAAGAACTCTCGAGTTATACCCTCGTGCCGAATTTCTGAAAATCCCCCAAATTCGACACAAAAGCTGCGATTACTCGAGAACCAATCAAGCTATCGACCCCGCGATGGTCTCATTCGATTCAGCGTCCAAAAATCCATATAATTTGATACCAAATACATATTTTTCTGAAAAACCCTAGAAAATATGAATTTTCTCCCCCTCAAAACCCCCCACAAATACCCTTAAAATTGAGCTAGCAAGTTGGTTCAAGAATTGGGCCGTCGTTGGACCGAGATTGCTTTTTAGTGAACATTTAAATAATTTAGCTATTATAGTTTGGCCGGAAAACTGCTATTGACGTACGGCGGACGGACAGAATTTTTTTTATTCGATATTCGGATTCTACATGCCTTGAAACGTAAAACATCAAATTTTGAGGGGGTTAGAAAAATTTTTTCTTGGCCGATTACGATGATTTATTGTTGAATAATAAACCAAAATTAATTTTTTTCTCGCGAGGAAGAAAAACTTTCCACTCGCCATGAATGGCAATCCACTACTGTAAACAACGTTGGCTACATTACCCCGAACACGGTCAAATCTTGACATTTTCGGAGCTCGATTCATCGCGAGACACACGACAAGAGCTGTTGATTAAACGAGACACAAGCGCGAGCAGGCGATTAGATAATTTTTAATTATACGGAGGATGATCTAATGTACGAAGTCCAGGGATCCGAGCGGAGTCGTTTTAGGTCAGTAGGAAGAGACGAAGAATGATACGAATGCTTTCAAGTTGTTCTGGTGCTGGAGGATATTTGCAATTTTCCATCAGTAAGAGGATGCAGGTGCCGGCGATTTCGAATGAAACAGTTCACCCCGATTCATATAAGGGAACAAAAAGTTGTTAAACTCGGCCCGACGCCTGTGTCGAAAGGGCTAAGCAGGTTGCGAACGTAACTTTTTTAGGATAGTGTCCATTTGGCAGGCCAAGTTAGAGCCTTCATAGCCAGTAGAAGGGTATGTCAAAACTTCTCTTAATTTGCTCTTTCAAGGTCGCCCTTCTTTCGCAACGTTCTCTCCTCCACAAGTCTAAGAGCGAATTATTTCGTTTTGGAAGCCTTTTTAAATCGATTCGAGTTATATGTTTATTATTATATTTATATTATAGTACATGAACAGTTAGAGAATCTTATGATTTCAATGCTCTATTGTTTCTCACTTTTGATATTCGTTAACTGTGTTATTTAGGGGATAAATTCTGAAACGATAGGACTGTAGACATGAAGTTCATACAATAACGCTCGACAACTTGAACGAATTTTTTCAATCAAAAACCGAATTTATCAATATAGTTATTCCAATTTTTTTTTTACATACCTCGCCATTTTTTACCGTTCGGACGCCATTTTACGCTAATTTCATATCCGGTTCATTATAATATATTATCGTCGAAATAAATTCACTATAACTGCTATGATCGAAGAAACGGTGGACTCAAATCGAGAAGAAAGCAGAGTATGAGTGACGTTCATCAAGTTCTATTTACGGAGTGTTGCAATCTGGGCCGCTATCGGACACGAGCCATCTCCGTTCCGAACGACACACGAAGTATCTCGAATCTGACGTTACGTAAATACGATGTGCGACTTCTTTTTATAACTCGCGTTGTTTTGCGTTTTACGGGGCCATCGGTGTTTTACGACGTGTCACTTGCATAACTGGACCGCGAGGCATTAGGTGAATGTCAATAAGAGATAATCCGATTTGTTTTGTACGGAAAATGCGTCCGTCTTTCGATACACGGACGTGATATCCGACGCAGGTCTCGTCCGTTTTCAAGGGGGTCAGCCTTGTTTCCGAGTCAGTTCAGCCACTGTGCGGTTCTCGTCGCTATCATATCATTTATAAACAATAAAAAAAGCCGCTCATGATTGTGCAGTGGTTCATTATTATTAAAATTGATGAATAGAGCAAGCGGTATACGGTGCAAGAACCAGCAAAGAAGTGAATATAATTTTTTTTGTTTTTGTAGGTTGAGGGGGAGAAAAACGAGGCGACCTCTTCTCCATTTTTTATTATTCAGCCGAGTAATAAAAATGCCCAAAGAATGCCCGAACGGGCGAAAGTACTCGGCTGAATAATAAAAAATGGAGAAGAGGTCGCCTCGTTTTTCTCCCCCTCAACCTACAAAAAGAAGTAATGCGACCACCTGGAGAAGAAAAATGATTTTTTTTTTTTTTACAAAACAATATTGAACATATTGTTACCAGCCAAATAAATTTTGCCAGTGATGGAGAAGCGTCTCGTCTTCAACAATTATTCCTTCGTTTCAATAATGATTTAAGAAGATTATCCATTTGTGATAGTAATCATTTCAATATTGTTGAAAGGGCGGTCTCCAACTGAGATACTGCACCCCGCCTATTATTCTCCACAACCAACGACATTGGAAGGACAACACCACGCTTCAAGTTTCTCCACTGTGCGGGATATTATTTCAGTGAATTCTCCAACAAACACTCGCGTAGTGAGATACACTTAGGATAAGTTACTATTGAAGGGATAATGTATTGGTAGCACTGTTTGTAATGGCCTCCCCAGTTCTGTACCTCACGGGGTGGCTCTCAACTTCAACTCCCACTTCTTGTTGTACGCTCGTTCGTTGCAAGTGCTGTAAACCTAACTGCTAACTGTTTTTCTCTCTATTGCCATCAGCTCGAATTATATTCGTAGATTCGCTTGAATTGCTCTCATTATTATCTTCCCAGATTCGGTAGCTATTTCTAGCTTTCAGCTAATATTTGGATTTATAAGCTACGGAAGATTTAAAGATATTTCGTCAGTTGTTGAACACGGTGAGTAACTTGTTTCACTCGTACAACCATACTAGGTTCAACCAATGTCTCAATTCGATATCGCAGGCCGAACATGCATATTGTTGGACCGAGCATTTATGCGTTTTACTTTTGCCGACGCTCATCCCAAAATGCGCCCGACAATTAGAATTTTTCCGCGTCTGTTTAATTTAGGGATGGGCATCGGACATCAATTAATCGATTAGTGTCTAATCGATTATATTTTTTCTTAGTAATCGATTAATCGATTATATTGTTTTCTTAGTAATCGATTAATCGATTAATCGGCAACTTGCTTGGAAGCAGCAAAAAATTTAACTTTATTTATGGTAAAACCATCATTATCTTATCAATTACTTACCATTCTTTTCTAACTAATCAATACCCCATGGTTTGACAATTTTAAGAAGGAAAAATGAGTAGACGTAGGTAATATGAGAAACAACAAATTCCAAACAAGTGAGAAAATTATTTTTAATTTACAAGAACAATCGTAATTCCAAAGAAAAAAAATTCTATCCTTCGTGTAATTCTTTAGGATGGAAAAATAACTATAACAGAACTAAAATAGTTCTTCTATTTGTCTTTCTTAAATTTTATAAGTAAGACATAACTGAATCTGACGTTTAGGTAATATACGTAATTATTTATTAATCCAATATTTCTCGTCGGCGTCCTTGAGAAATAGGAGCTTATTTGCGAGGTCAGGAGCCAGCCGGCTCCTCTGCTCCCTCAAAATTTGGCCAGCTTGTGAAAAAAGCCTTTCTGACGGAACAGAAGTCGCGACAGCTGGCACGTACTTAAAAGCAATGATCTCCACTTTCTTGCCCTCAACAGACGATGCAGACATCAGTACCTACAGCGTGATATACTTGCTACCTACCTACGTCATAATCGATTACAGTCTAGGATTTCGTTTTTTCTACTTTCGAATTTTTAGATATCCACTATGAAAAAAAAAGAAATTAAATTAGAAAATTTTCGGTGGCGAAGAGTTTATTAATCGGTAAAAATTAATCGATTACCCGATTAATCGAGCCATACAAACATCGATTAAAAATTAATCGATTTTTCACCCTAATAATCGATTAATTCGATTAATCGATTAATCGATGCCCATCCCTAGTTTAATTTGTCTGGCCAGTGTGAAATTTGGGCTTGCTGAAATTAGTTCCTCTAACTCTCACTACACGCTCCTGCGCCACCGTCTACACAGGGAAATGCGATTTCGACATGGCGGCTCTCCAATCAGCGTAATTATTCTCGTACAATTATTTCTGAATAGTTTGAAGTTCTTTTGATGTTGAAGTCACTTCGATTCATTGTTATACAACGTCGTTTAGGGACTTTTTCAATTATTTAGAGGTCTCAGTTCCATACTCTGTCGTATTTGGTTTGTAACTGTGGAAATAGTATTATAAATAAATGGTGTTGGCAGGGCCCGCCTTAACTTTCTGGAGTTAACACTTTTTCCTGTCCATTTGCTTAGTCACCCAGCGTTAAGGAATCGAAACGTATGCCTAGTTTGAAACGAGCCCAGCGTTCATCTAGGTGCAGACATATGCGAATATCTGCTTGGTTGACTGACTATTGATCAGTTTTCGCATTGCAAATGTTTTAGATATTGCCCAAGTCAAAGTTTCAAGCCTAGTTATATTAACCAGTGCACGGTTATCGGTCTGATTATCACTTTGATCGGCTTGACTATAGCAAGCCATGGCCAGAAAACTAGGCGTGCACATGTGGATCACTTTGGCGACATTCTAGGGTACCCTTCAGGTTTATTGGAGAAATCGGACCTGAAAAATGGGCCATATGTCGATTGGTGGTGATAGAAACGGGCTTTAACCCACCAGGGTTGGTAAGATCCTCAAGTTTGTTCAGAACTGGAAGGGCAGAATCCTCCTAAGTTGAACAGGACGCTAAGCTGAGACAGGAACCCATACTTGAAATGGGAAATTTTATTCCACAGTTACCCAAAATTTCACACTGGGCTCACGGACACAGAATCACAAATTAACTACTTGGGCCCATTACGTATCTCCGGTTCCCCGTCACGCCAGGGGACCAACCAGTTATCTGTAAGATATCTCAGTGGCCCCCTGTGACTTGCGTAGATATTAGTCGGGCGGCCGTGGTATCTGAGGTACCTAATGAGGGACGCACTGAAATTTTCTTAACATGGGAAGCTGCGCAAATCGGTAAGAGAATCAGGGAGTGCACCCCGATGACAAATAAAGTCATGTTGACGTGTGGTTGTAACTGACTTGAATTTGCATAAATTCATGATTGACTCTTGAGACATTACAAGCTAAAATTGTTTCTATAAAAACATTACAGAACGATCTCTCATACCTACTTGTTTCTCATCGCTTAACACGGGAAAAGACTCGATTTGGCTGGCCAGCCTAATAAATTTTTAATATGCGTGCGGTCTAACATGCAAACAGCCATCCAGGTTTTTCTTTAAGAATCGTTCTCACGCAAATTTTTCTTCAATTTAAGAATCCAACCTATGGCTTGTCTATGGTTCATTTCAAAGTGGAAAATTATCAATTGAATCTAACTGGTACGTTAGTCCGAAAATCAAGTGATGGGAGGGAGATGGATCATTTTTCATTGAAAAATCCCAGAGATGGTTCACAAGTGTAATTGGTATCGAGGTGAGTCTATAGATAATTATTTAAATTCTATATCAGACTCAAGGAAGTTAACTTTGCAACTAGCCGTCTTGGTGCGTACATTTAAATGGTTTTTGTCGCCACTTGTGACAGGTTCAGGCAAACATGTTAATGTTATCATTTTTCAGGAATCAAACATGTCGACTTATGAACGTGACGATGACTCGGTCTATCTGGAGGGCTCTCTCGCCCGTCAAATGTTCGACGATCAGCAACCTCCTCTCCCACAAGTGGACGAATCTGAGGAAAGGGTTTTGCTGGGCGAGTCAGCAGCCAGCCCCGCTCCAGAAGACGACACGCAGATCCTCAGGATGGCTGCAGCGAGGTCTTCTGATGAAGCTTTCGTCCGATTCCTCGATGGTTTCCGACGTCAAGTACAGGAAGGGTTTCAGCAGATGTCTGCCAGGCTGAATGCGCTGGATAGTAAGTGCGATCAACTATCGACTCAGGCAACCTCTGCGCAACCACTACCTCGCCATCCGGACCCCAATCCTAATTTTCCTTCGTCCTCGGCTACACCTGACCAGGCTTCCCTAAAGGTAAATAAATCTAGCTTACCCCCTGTAGAGACAATGGAGGTAGATTCTCAGGTAGGCCCTAGTAGTAATGACATTACTCCAGCCATGATTCCCGCTCCAGGTTGTGTTCTCGGTCCTTCTCAAGTCCGAGAACGCTTTCCAAATTCCTACCTCCGCCCCCATGAGCGTCCTTCTAGGTTGACGGAAGAAACTAGATTTCGTAGGGTCGATGGGATTAAATTACGTGTCCTGGATAAGGATAGGAGACTTGAGAGGGAGGGGGATTTCAAATATTGGAAGCGAAGCATAGTGGGTCAAGTGGAATCGGTGGATTGCCACTTCATCCTTGATCCTGAAGAACGGGTCCCTACTGACTTGTCCTCCAGTGACCTCTGTAGCCTCAAACGTAAGGTTCGCTACTTCATTTCGAGTCCTAGGTGCTTACTTCCAGGATCTGGTCAATGAGATCAAAGATCCCATGGCCCTCATGGATAAGCTGACTCTCACTTGCGACCCGTCCTCCAAGTTCCACTTGAGAACCTGGTGAACGAATTCAACTCCATTCGTTATCACCCTGGGAGGGAGAGGGCCATGGCGTTCATTGCTAGATTTGATCAACTCCATCATAAAGTGGTCAGCATGAACCCCACAATGTTTTCTGACGACTATGTACGGACGATTTTCGAACTTGCTATAGAAGGCACAGTCACAGGCCAAAAAGTCGAGCTAAATAGGTCTCTGTTCACTTTGCCTGAAATGAAGAACATGCTTCTCGAAGAACAGTTAAAACAGGATCAATCGTCTTCGGGTGCCTCACTTAGTCTATTCAGGTCCAATGTCTCACGTTCCTCCAGGGTACCGAATTCCAATAGATCGGATGGGAGGCAGTCTACATCAAAATCTAAGGCTGCCATATTAAATAAGACTCGCCATCGTTCAGGGAAACGTCCTTACTGTACATATTGCAAAAGGACGGGGCATAGCAGGGAAGGGTGTTTCAAAGCCGATCGCAAATGCTTCCGATGTGGTCAGGCAAACAATCATGTAGCCCGGGACTGTCCTAACCCTTCTAATGTTGAGTCTGTGCCGTTTACAAAACACAGTCTCTGGCGAGACCAACTCCTAAAGCTCCTCACCCTCATCCTTCCACCAGCCGTCCTAGACCGCATACTGGCCCCTCTCGTCCGAAGACGGTTCAGATGCCTTTAGGTCAGGCTCGGAAGATGGCAGAACATTTACGGTCAAATCCGGATGCCGTATTTGCGATTGCTGGCCCATCTTCTGGTGACGACTCTGCCCGGGTATGGGTAACCATTGGAGATGAAGAGGCTGCATACTTGGGCTCCATCACATCGTCTCTGAGCGCAAGGCAACGAAGCTGCATTTTCACGTTTTAAGGGTGAGTGATATTTTACAGCTATTGTTGATACGGGGGTTACAGAGCATTTCACGACACTTATGAATCAGTTGTCTAATTTTCTTACCGTTGACTCGAGTTTTTAAATGTGCGCTGACTGCGCTGATCTAAAACTATGGTGGTGATTTAAAATTTATCAAACGAATCAAAGTTGAAAAATGTTCTGTATACTCCTGGCCTATCATCCAATTTATTTTTGGTTAGCAAGGTTACACAGGAGGGTTTGCAGGTTCTATTGTCGAAAGACAAAGTAGAATACATTGCGGTCATACCAAGGCGGTAATCAAAACAGGTTATATTAAAAACAATCTGGTGGGTTGAGCTCCCAGTTTCGTCCCCATTGTCTAATGATCTCAAAAAGGCCAAAACTGGAGTGTAAAATGGATTCTTTCGCTTCTCCTAGTAAATCTTATCAGTCTTGCTCCTCTCAAGTTTCTGAGGGACTAAAATCAGGAACCCTTCGGGTCTTTCTGGGACTGAAGTAGGGTTTGGTGCAAGCCTGGGAGGGAGATGTGATAGTCGAAACGTTTCAAACTCTGCTAGTGTAGGGATGTTTGTAGGGATAAACCTCCTTTCACCGAAAATGTGATGACTCTGTATCAGATCAAATTGATATTAGAATTTCACAATTCGATAAGTCTCACTTCGAGCAAGCTTTTAGCTCCTCGCTCGACTCTGACGTGCTCAGGCATGTTAGGCTGAATCATGCTTCAAAGGGTTCCCTAGAGGCAGCCAAAAAGTTTTTACCTGAACTCAAAAATGTCAAAGTCACTGATCAGATTAACAATTGTGAAGCCAACACAAGCAAAGTGGCTCATTCCCAGATTCGCCATAGGGCCTCTAAAAGCTTATCGGCCTTATACTGCGATCTGATGGGCCCTGTGACTTTTGCTAACTTTCGTATAAATGACCAATACATGTTATGTTGGTATGTAATCACTCTCGGTATCTACTGGCATATTTAATTAAAAATAAGAAGGCTTTTCACCCAGTGCTCAAAGCATGCCTTCAGGACATTGCGGCCCTGACTTCCAAGTCAAGAAACGTACATCGGCTGCACTCTGATCGGGGACTTAAGTTTCAGACATTAGAGATGAAAGAACTTTTAGAAAAAGAAAGTTATTAAATCTTGCTGGGTCCATAGGAGGAAAACTGAATTTGACAGATCCCTCAGGTGTAAGAGTAAAGTGTAAGAGTGTAATCAAAGAATTTGCAGACACCATTTATTTATACGCCAGAAATTTATACGCCAGTGACCAGATTTGGCGATGTTCGAATTTTCTTTTCAGTCGTGAACCACATAGGATTGCAACTGCAGCAACTTGATGTCACTACTGCTTTCTTCATGGAACTCTAGAAAAACCGGTGTACTTGCGAATCCCTGAAGGACTTGAAGAACTAGCCGACACACCCTTGAACCCCAAGGAATCTTTCAATGTTTTCTCGGCTATTCTCACGAAAGCTCTCTCTCATAAATTTAATGTGATAAGAGATTGCCTTATGTTTTGGAACTAATGCCTTTTGAAATATATTCCAGGAGAAAAGGAGCCATGGGCCTAATGGCCTTGCCCAATGATTTCCGGCAATGACTCACGCTGAACGCCTCGTCATCCTGGTCGGATTTCAAAACTACGCCTCGTCTGATCTGACTTCAGTTATCTACGGCTTCTGTCTTACGGCAATCTATGGCTTGTGCCTGTAAAGACACCTTATACACCTGCAACCGGTGTTTGGCTTTCCTAAATCCAGCCAACACAGAATTGCGGTCTGCGTCTTCAACCGGTATCTGGCTTTTCTGAATCCAGCCAAAAGAAACGGATACAGTATCACGGTGTGCTCCATTCTCATTTGGAGAGGAGGGAGTGTTGAAAGGGCGGTCTCCAACTGAGATACTGCACCCCGCCTATTATTCTCCACAACCAACGACATTGGAAGGACAACACCACGCTTCAAGTTTCTCCACTGTGCGGGATATTATTTCAGTGAATTCTCCAACAAACACTCGCGTAGTGAGATACACTTAGGATAAGTTACTATTGAAGGGATAATGTATTGGTAGCACTGTTTGTAATGGCCTCCCCAGTTCTGTACCTCACGGGGTGGCTCTCAACTTCAACTCCCACTTCTTGTTGTACGCTCGTTCGTTGCAAGTGCTGTAAACCTAACTGCTAACTGTTTTTCTCTCTATTGCCATCAGCTCGAATTATATTCGTAGATTCGCTTGAATTGCTCTCATTATTATCTTCCCAGATTCGGTAGCTATTTCTAGCTTTCAGCTAATATTTGGATTTATAAGCTACGGAAGATTTAAAGATATTTCGTCAGTTGTTGAACACGGTGAGTAACTTGTTTCACTCGTACAACCATACTAGGTTCAACCAATGTCTCAATAAATATGAATTCATGTCTACAGTCCTATCGTTTCAGAATTTATCCCCTAAATAACACAGTTAACGAATATCAAAAGTAAGAAACAATAGAGCATTGAAATCATAAGATTCTCTAACTGTTCATGTACTTCGAATTTCGTAAGCGGAGGAGGTTAGAATATTTTTTCTTGCGCGATTACAATGGTTTATTATTGAATAATACACCAAAGGTAATTGAAGAATAAACCAAAAACGCTTCATACAGTGGTTTATTATTCCTTCGCTTTAATAATGATTTGAGAACACTATCCATTTGTGAACGTTCTCATTGAAAAACAGGTTGGTAAATATATAGGGAAAAACATTTTTATTTTTCTAGATTTTCAAATAAAAGAGTTAAAAGCTAAATTGAAGCAGTTGAAGAGTGTTTGACGACCATTCCAACGAGTATAGAACGATTTTTCTAGCTCTAAGAACTCTCGAGTTATACTCTCATACCAAATTTGTGAAGATCTCCCAAATTCAACACAAAAGCTGCGATAACTCGAGAACCAATGAAGTTATCGACCTCTATAGACCTATAGAAATTGATACCAAATACACCTTTTTCTGAAAAACGTTGGAAAGCGCCTTGAAATGTAAAACATCAAGTTTGATGGGGTTAGAAAAATTTTTTCTTGGGCAACATAACAATAGTTTTTAATTGAATAATAAACCAAAATGGCGATCACGTCGACAACAATTTTCTGACGATACTGTAGTAGCTGATTTTCTTGATATTTTCACTAAAAATGAATCCTGATCTGACAATGGCTCAATTCTTCAACCAAATCGCTAGCTCAATTTTAAGGGTATTTTCGAGGGTTTTGAGGGGGAGGAAATAAGTATTTTCCAACGTTTTCCAGAAAAAATTGTGTTTGAATCAATTTCTATAGATTTTTGGACGCTGAATCGATTAAGAACCATTAATCTCAAGTTTTCGCAGCTCTATTGTCGAATTTTTGAGGTTCTCAGAAATTTGGCATGAGGGTATAACTTCTTTCAGTTCTTGGAGCTATAAAAACTGTTCTATACTCGTTGGAAAGCTCATCGAACACTAGCTTCAACTATACCGTAAGGCAAAAATTTTAGCTTTTAATTTGAAAATTAAGAAAAGTCAAAAAAATTAAAATTACATTAGTTGCTACGGAGTTTTCCCCTATAGTTACTATTATTAGTTAGAATAATAATTATCACAAATGGATTGTCTTCTTGAATCATTATTTAAATTAAGAAATAATAAACCAATGTACAATCATTTGCACCGTTTTTATTCGATATTCGAATTTTTCGCGCCTTGAAACGTGAAACATCAAATTTGAGGGGGAGCGTTAGAAAAATTGTTCTTTGAGCAATTACACGTTAGTTATTGAACAATAAACCAATAAAATAGCTTGTTATACTAAACGAGAAATACCAAGTTACACCTGCACCCACCTTTTTGCTATAGAACAATTAAAATATTATTAAACGGCCTTGCTCTACAGATAAGCGCTTCAGAAACGGTACTCGTGGCCCCAAATTAAGATTTACAAAGCGAACTACAAGTAACTGAGTAACTGCTTCGAAATAGGTCTGTTTAACGGCCTTAGTACATAATAATGTACTATGGAGAATTTGTCCTCGCTGCCTAAACCAGATGACGCTGTAAAATTACACGCTCGTTATTATAAACGCGTTCCAATCAAGTGTCGGAACGGTTTCAGGCGTAAAACGTCCACAATTTCAAGTACGCGTTCTAGGGATTTTGCAATTTCACTTTTTTCGAAACGTCATCTTCTATTTTGTTGGATACTTTTCTTTCAACATACAGCGCCAAGTTGGAGAACGAACGAGGTGGCCTATTACGTTACTTTAGATGATGATCTGGGAGCAGCGGCTGGAGTTTAAGCAATGCACCATCGAAAAATTGTTTTTTTTTCTCTCTTTTTTAAAAAGGCGAGGAAGAAAACTATCGAGCCGAAGTTTATATAATGCGTCAATAGGGAAACGGGAAAATTGGGCCTAGTATAAATTAATATAAAACACTGCAAATTATTGTACAGCGGTTTATTATTCCTCGGCTTCAAATATGATTTACGAAGAAAAATACGATAGTAACTACGGCAAACGTTTCACCTTAGGACAGATTGGTATCTATAAGTGAAAACTCACCTCACAGTTTAATAATAATAATAAAATTAATTTAAAATAATTAATAAATTTATAAAATTCTAATTAATTCAAAATTTAAATTAATTTAAATTCATCCAAAATTAATAATACGTTTAATAATAATAATAAAAAGTTTAGGTTAATTAAAAGTTAAAAAGAGCGTTCCAACGAGTAAAGACCAATTTTTATAGCTCCGAAATTTCACGGACTACCAATTAGTTATAAAATCTCGAAACTTCTACACGAAAGCTGCAATGAATTGCCGGCCATAAAAGCTAACGGCCCCGCGATGGGGTCATTCGATTCAGCGTCCAAAAATCTATAGAAATTGATACCTTTTTCCTGAGAAACGTTGGAAAATACGGATTTTCACTCTCTCAAAACCCCTCCAAAAATACCCATAAAATTGAGGTAGCGATTTGGCTAAAGAATTGAGCCATTGTGAGACCAAGATTGATTGTTGGTGGAAATTTCAAGAACTGAGCTTTTCTATTGTCGTCAGAAAAGTGTTATCGGCGTACGGCGGACGGTCGGAATTTTTTTTAATCGGATATTCGGATTCTACATTCCTTGAAACGTAAAAATCACATTTTGGGGGGAGGAGGGGTTTTAGAAAAAATTTCTTCGGCGATTACAATGGTTTATTATTATAATAAACCAAAATCAAGCGTTTCAATCAAGATTAATTTGGCATATAAATTTTCCCGGTGCTTCACCTCTTTAATTTGAGGTAGTGACGATTTCATGGAATCTGGTCGATCTTGCGAAGCTCAAGCGACTTTGCTGACCATATTGTAGCACAATCGTGATTCTGCAATGAATGTGAACAACTGTCGCTCTTTCCTGGTTCTAAACCTCGCATTAGGCGAATGACTGAGCGTTTAGCCGCCCTAAATTATCCACGCATATACGACCTGGCCGCTTCGTTCGACAGTGAAACCACGGCCGGGTCAGACAATGAACAATAATATCGGAAACTGGCCTGGTTGTTACTAGTCGGTCCTATGGGAAAAGTGACGGCTCACTGCTGCGTTTATTTCAGCTTCAGAAACACGGTAAGTCCTGTCCAACGTGAAATATAGGAGCCGATTGAGAAACCCACCTTCCAGCTGTCCTTATTATTTCCGACGGCGATACATGCAAGATACGTAATGAATTTGATTGGGAAAGAATGGAGCGTCAAAACGAGCTATACAAAATATGCTTGTCACTTAAGCGCACTAGAGATGGATGGATATAGTTCACATTAGTGGCTCTTTCACCCTTCCAATCGTACACCACGTAGGAAAACGTACTTTTCCGTTTCCGTCTGGCTTTATTATAATGAACCATTGTGATCGCCCAAGGAAAAACATTTCCAAACTCCCTTCAAAATTTGATGTGTTACGTTTCAAGACATGCAGCTTCCGAATATAAAAAAAAAATTCTCCAGTCCACTTCAAGTCCACCGTACGCCGTCAACACTTTTCTTACAAAACGATGAAAACAAAATTCTTAAAAGTTTTAACAAAAATAAACCTTGGTGGTACAATAGCTCAATTTTCCGAGGAGGGAGGGTAAAATTAAATCTTAAATTAAATAAAAATTAAACAAAAGTAAATAAAATAAATAATAATTATTGATAATTAATAATTATCATACCAATAATTAGCAATCAATAATCATCATATCAATTATCATATCAATAATTATCGATAAATAATTGTAATTATTAATAATAAATTATCAATAAATAATTGTAATTATTAAAATAAATTATCAATAAATAATTTTAATTATTAATAATAAAGACATTATCCATAAATAATTACTCATTACAGAAAAAATACATAAATATGACTTAAATCTTTTTTTTAAAAACTGGTGGCACAACAGCTCAATTTTCCGAGGAAGGAGGGTAAAATTAAATCTTCAATTAAATAAAAATTGAACAAAAATAATTAATAAATAAAAATATATAAATCATTATAATAAATAATATTTAATAAATAATTACTCATTATATATAATACATAAATTAAATGAAAATTAAATCTTAAAAAAAATCTCGGTGGTACACAGCTCAATTTCCGGCAGAGTAAAAATTTCTGTTTTCGCGAGGGGCCAAAATTTTACCTTTTCCAACGCTTTTCAGACAACGATTTATTCGGTGATAAGATAATTGCTTTCGAGATTTTCCGATTTTGGCCTGTGTGTTTAGAGTTTTTGGGACAATAAGAATCGTTCTATACTCGATTGAATACTCTTCAAACACTCTCACGAGATCTATCTTTAGGCAATACTTTACATTGAATAAGATAAATAAAATGTATTTGAAATAAAAATTTTGTTGTTAGATAGAAACGTTCACAAATGTTTCTGATATCTCCTTGAATAATACTTGAAGCAAAGGAATAATAAACCACTGTATAATCATTTGCAGCATTTTTTCCTATGACGCCTATGCGCGCCCTCAAAAGCCCTGGCCTCACCCCTATTTCATTTTCCCATTACTTCATTAATATTTATTATTTATCATTCGCGTCAAATAAGCGTCCCTAGTGTCTGCGATAGCCTACTTTTCAATGCTTCGTACCTAACCGCTGTGTTATAACGATACGCATTTTTTTTAACATCTTATTACTATTGTTTTATGACTGTTCTTCATTTTAATATTTTTTAACCCAATGTTACTGTCGTTTGAAAACATTTTCCTTACTACTTTTGATGAGCTACTATAATTGTGATGTATATACTTAAATATAATTACATATAGTTTTGTGATTTTACACCTCTACAGCAGAAGAAACCTGTTTTTATACACAACTCCGAAGATGACCGAAGGGGCAAAAGTACATTGGAGTGTAACGTGAAAAATTTTCCATCTCTCATTCTCTTGTTTAATGAGGCAGGAGTAAATTATAATATTTTAGAAAACATAACGCCTCATTATGTGCCCCATGAAAAATTAGCTCAAGAAATTGTTTCGTTCTGTTTTCCTCATTCTAAACAAAAACCTGCGGCGTAGAATTCAAAATGCCACCCGTATCACGGCTTTTTCGATCTTTACGATCCAGTTTGGAAACTCACGGCTCGGTAAGTTGTGGATGCACAGCCTTGACCTAGAATCCGCCCCTCGATCTTCAGCCCTCGAGCCCAAGACTCAGTCACGGTCTGCGTAGCGGGATTTGAAAAGGAAAGTGACCCCAGGTTTACTTGCACTTTCTTCGCGGTTAGTGTGAATCGATTCGCACGTAATAGAGAACCTTGCCCGACAAAAGTGATTTTTCCTCGTTGCTCCTACGAGTGTATGAGAGTTTAGTGGATTTCGCATTTTTTGAAAACTGAATCGTAGGAGTATTGGCTACTTCATTAAATCATACGTTTCTTATGGTTACCGCCTAGTGGATGGCGGATTTTGTGACCATTGGAGAGAGATTTATAGTTCAGGAGCTGAACGCCAGCGGTTACAACATACCGAAAAAACGCACGTCAACCATACTAACCTCCTTCTTTTGAATTCGATTAAAAATATAACACCAATAGGGTATACAAATTTTGGAAACCCAGCGAACGTCGTATGGAAATGATCACGTTTCGTCTTTCGCTTGAAAAAAAGGAAAAGGTGGGATAAATAAGAGCATGATTAAAAATTACAATGTTGAATGAATCTACAAAATTAATGAAAATATAAATAAAAAATATTAACAACAGTAACAATGTTAAATGAATCTACAAAATTAATAAAAATATAACAAAAGTATTAACAATACTATCAATGTTGAATGAATCTAAAAAATTAATAAAAATATAACAAAAATATTGACAATACTAACAATGTTGAATGAATCTACAAATTAATCAAAATATAACAAAAATATTAACAACAGTAACAATGTTGAATGAATCTACAAAATTAATAAAAATATACAAAAAATAGTGTATACAAATTTTGTATATTTCAAAATACATTACCATATACATTAGGTATTATTGTATATATAATTTTGTATATTATTTTCTATATTTAATTTAATTTTTATTAATTCTGTAGATTCGTTCAACATTATCAATTTGAATTATGCTCTTATTTATTCCACCTTCACATTTTCTTCAAGCGAAAGACGAAACGTGATCATTTCCATAGACGTTCGCACAATCACCAAAACCTAAAAGAATGTTGTCGCATCCCACGGAAACACGAAAGCCTTGGACGCCTTGTTCGTAAGTGTCGCAACTCGGAGGATCCGGTCCTATAAAAAATCGTCTCTGATCCGTTTCCAAATAACATAGTAAAAAAGTTTCATTAGCACTGGCATCTCGTCATCTGAAACAATTCACTTCGATATGCGCTAGCTCCAGGTGAACGAGAAGTGCCAGGATTATTGAAATTACAAACGTAATTGCACGTCCGGACGGACGAAATGACATATCCTAGTATTTTATACAACAAAACTAGAAATACAGTTAAGCGTGTTGAGCAAGAGAGGTCTTTGAACTCGATAAACGCCAGAGCAGATTTTTGTTACATATTATTGCACTATTATGAAAATCGTCGCACTATCGGAACCATTTATTTGCTCACGGACAAGCCCAATTGTGAATAAATCCTAATTGAAAATAATATAGGTTTGGAACAACGGCCCACGAGTCGACGACACGTGTCGGGAACTCAGGAGAAGGGCCGATTTATTTTATTGTTATTGGATTAAAGTGGAGATAGGATTCATTGACAGACTTCAAAAGGAGAAGGTAGGCAGGTTGAAGATTTTTTGTAATGTGGTGAACTTATATTTCATTTGTCAATAATAAGCAAGAGCTAGATAATAATAGAGCAAGAATTTTTGTAATGTGGTGAACTTATGTTTCATTTGTCAATAATAAGCAAGAGCTAGATAATAATAGAGCAAGATCTTTTTAATGTGGTGAACTTATGTTTCATTTGTCAATAATAAGCAAGAGCTAGATAATAATAGAGCAAGATCTTTTTAATGTGGTGAACTTATGTTTCATTTGTCAATGATAAGCAAGAGCTAGATAATAATAGAGCAAGATTTTTTGTAATGTGGTGAACTTATGTTTCATTAATTTGTCAATAATAATCAAGAGCTAGATAATAATTGAGCGAGATTTTTTGTAACGTGGTGAACTTATATTTCATTTGTCAATAATAAGCAAGAGCTCTTCTCCCAAACACGGGCCTTGGCCCATTTATGGGAATAATTTCCTTGCTATTTTTCATATGACATTTTAATAGTGTTTTAATAAGATGGAAATAAAGAAAAAAAAAGAAACAAAAAAGAAAAACGAAATAAAAAAAAAAAAAACATTTTTTTTAAATCAATTTTCTATTTTTAAATTTTGAACTCCCCCCCCCCCTTTTTTCGACTTTTCCTGTCTAGCCTGCGAATTCAGTACAACCAATTGACAAATTCATGCTCGATTATTTTGTACCACTGCCCTGCAATTCTCGGACTAGAAACAATTGCGTAACGCAAAAAGCGCATGAGCTCGAATTAGATAAAGCGTCGCTGGGCATCCTGCGGACTTATAGCGGCGAATAATTCTCAGATGCCGCTGATAATCTGTACCGCATTCGTACTAACTCGCGAGTACGGATTTCTTCATCGGCCGCGTAAAGAATGTCAAGAAGCCGAGCAAGAGTTCCTACACGAATGGGATTAGAATTGACCTACATGAGATTTCCTGATGCGGGAAAAAAACGAACCATACGCAGGCTCGAAAATTGCGACAATAATACTTCGCGATAACGTGAACTTTTTGACATTTAAAGCTACCAAGTTTTCGCGGCGCGAATTCGATCTGGTCCCGCCCAAATTCAAGTTGAGAAACTTGCCCGTGCCCGGATATGAAACGGTCGAACCGACGATTCGAGATTCACAATGTCGTGAATTTTGATTAATTACTCAATAATAAACCTCGATTTATTACTCAATAATAAACCTCGATTAATAATAATAAACCTTAATAAACCTTAATAATAAACTTCGATTTATTACTTAATAATAAACTTCGATTTATTACTTAATAATAAACCTCGATTTATTACTCAATAATAAACCTTAATTTATTACTCAATAATAAACCTTGATTTATTACTCAATAATAAACCTCGATTTATTACTCAATAATAAACCTAGATTTATTACTCAATAATAAACCTTGATTTATTACTTAATAATAAACTTCGATTTATTACTTAATAATAAACTTCGATTTATTACTTAATAATAAACCTAGATTTATTACTCAATAATAAACCTTGATTTATTATTCAATAATAAACCTCGATTTATTATTCAATAATAAACTTCGATTTATTATTTAATAATAAACCTCGATTTATTACTTAATAATAAACCTCAATTTATTACTCAATAATAAACCTCGATTTATTACTCAATAATAAACCTTTATTTATTCCTCAATAAGAAACCTTTATTTACTCCTCAATAATAATCCTTGATTTATTACTCAATAATAAACCTTGATTTATTACTCAATAATAAACCTCGATTTATTATTCAATAATAAACCTTTGTAATCGCCCAAGAAAAACAAAGTATTTCCAAAATTATATTATTTCATATTCTCAGGCCAAATTGATTTACGATGTCGAAGTAGTAGAATCAAGTTCTCTGACTGGTATTCCAACGAGCATTTTACTATTCTTATCATCACATATAATGCTCGAATCTTATCATCATGTATTATTTATCAAAATTGTGGAAAATAATTATTAAAAATATTAAATTTTTGTAATTAAATAAGGTAAAAATCATAAAAAATTAAAATTTTGTACAAGCTCCATTCAATCAAATATTGCCAGAATTATTTTATATAATGGAAGTTAGAAATATTCAGGACTTCAGAGCCAGTTTATCAATTTTGCGAAGAGATGATTAGTAATCCAGTTGCATAGTCGACCAATAGTGCCCTATATATTGCCGTAATAGTTTTAAATAATTATTACTGCAGAAACTAAAATGGAAAATTTCTTAAATTAATTTTGAAACCGTTCCGCGATCCTTTTCTAGCTAGAGAAAATCGCGTTGTTCTTTTCCATACTAAAGTTTCGTCGGACTTGTATAAAACCAAAAAAGGAAAAAATCATCCGCATGATTTTGCGCCTGTTTGTTGGAGCTGATCTGAATTTCATATACAACTTCTGCAATGAATCGCAGGCGAACGTGGAGCTAAGCTCTTTTTCTGCATTAAAACCTGTCTAATAACTGGCCAGCTCAAAGGGAAATGCGTTTTTAACCGGCCAAGCAAGGTAGGCATTAGCTGTCGCCAAATAAGGCCAATGTTCATTCTTCCTTGAAGGAAAATCGTACTCCAGCGTTCGGTATAAAAACAGATTAAAAAATGTTAGAGGACAAGTTGGAGCGTACTACTTTCGACCAAGGGCGAAAAAATGCAGCCTGTCTTTCAATCTATTGAATGATGAATTGAAACTGAAGTTGGAATGCTCGCATTATTTTACCTAGGTTAGCAGTTTTCCGGCCAAACTGTAAGAGCTAAAAATTTGAAATTTTCACCAAAAATCAATCTCGGTCCTACGACGGCCCAATTCGTAAACCAACTTGCTAGCTCAATTTTGAGGGTATTTTTGGGGGGTTTTGAGGGGGAGAAAATTCATATTTTCCAGGGTATTTCAGAAAAATGTGTATTTCGTATCAAATTATATAGATTTTTGGACGCTGAATCGAATGAGACCATCGCCGGGTCGATAGCTTTATTGGTTCTCGAGTTATCGCAGCTTTTGTGCCGAATTTGGGAGATTTTTAGAAATTTGACATGAGGGTATAACTCGAGAGTTCTTGGAGCTATAAAAATCGTTCTATACTCATTGGAATGGTCGTCAAACATCTCCAGCTGTACTGTTAGGCAAAAAATTTAGTTTTTAATTAGGAAATTGAGAAAAATAAAATTAATTAAAATTACAATAGTTGCTACGGAATTTTCCCCGATAGTTACCGATCTGTTTTTCGGTTGAAACGTTTACACATGTTCTGAATAATTACTATCATAAATGGATAGGATTCTGAAATCATTATTGAAGCGAAATAATAATAATCCACTGTAAAATCATTGTTTTTCGTAACGCTTTTCAAGTTTGTGTGCCATATCAAAGACATAAAAATGTCAATAAATTAATCATAACCCCGACAAATCCAAGAGGATAAGTCTGTTCCGGAACGAGCAGGGCGTTAATTTCAGAATATAGTAAACGGTAGCACCTATTAAGGAAAAGTTTTCTAGCGCTATGTTCATACGAGGCCAAGACGAAGAAATTAGCGTCCTTGATGCTCTGAGGAAAGACTGTCGTTTGAAAAACGGAGAAGAATTTTTTCTAGTAACGGATGGGCACGCGTCGAAATAATAATCTCTGCAGTGAAGCGTATTTACGCTCCTCTATCCTTACGTACATAACCGTCGTATGAATGGAAATGTTTCCATCAAGGACTCATCGCGCAAATTACACGCAGCCGCGATTCGACCGCAGTCGATAAAGCAACGAAGAAAAGTGAGGAAGACTATGATTGTTACGTTGCGCAAACAGGATGGCAGTGAACTTGCGAAGAGTTTCACAACGCCCGATTGTTTTCCATTTATATTATCAATTCCCAGGATTAATTAACTTGTCAGTATTTCGGTTAATTATAAATAAACCATTCGACCGAGAAAAAATGTTGCCAACACCAATTTAATGTTCTAAGGAGTGAAAAAGCCGAACATCCAATAGATGCAAACGCAGATTTTGCTCTGCTTCGATCATTATTTAAGAAGGCCATCAGGAATTTAGAACATTGCTGAGTGAGCACCAAACAACAGATTGGTAACTAAAAGGAAAAACTCCCTAATAACTATGGTAATTTTAAATATTTTTATTTTTCTAAATTTTTTAGCAAGTTGAATCATTCGCCTAACGATACAGCTGAAGAGCGTCGTTCGATGATTCCAAGAACGATTTTTATAGGTCCGAAATTCTACAGAAAACCGCTATAACTCGGTAACCATCGACGCTAACGGCCTCGTTCGATTCAGCGTCCAAAAATCGAAAGGAATTGATTAAAAAACACCCCCAGAAATACCTTTAAATTGCGGTACCGAGTTGGTTACAGGATTCAGATCAAGATTGATTTTTGGTGATGATTACAAGAATTCGGCCGTTATACTTCGTCAAAAAAATGTTAACGGCGGACGGACAGAATTTCTTTATTGGATAATTATTTGCAAATGCCTTGAAAATATATAAAAATATTTTTTCTAGTTAGATTACAATGGTTTGGTTTATTATTTAATAATAAACAATAGTAATCATCCACGAAAAAAATTCTAACTCTCTTCACACCTCAAAATTTGATGTTTTACGATTCAAGGCATGCAGAATCCGAATAAAAGAAAAAAATGAATTCTCGAAATTTCCACCAAAAATCAATCTTGGCCTGACATTGGCTCAATTCTTTACCTAAATCGCTAGCTCAATTTTAAGGGTATTTTTGAAGGGGTTTTAGGGGGAGAAAATTCGTATTTTCGAACGTTCATCAGAAAAAGGTGTATTTGGTATCAATTCTATAGATTTTTTTATAGATCTTTTGGGTTGAACTTGGGAAATTTTCCAAACAATTTGGCATGAGGGAGGGAGAACTTAAGAGTTCTTAGAGATATAAAAATCGTTCCATACTTGTTGGAAGGGTCGTCAGACACTCTCTTCAGCTGCACCGCCAGGCGATAAATTTAGCGTTTAGTTTGAAAATTAAGAAATATAAAAATGATTAATAATTGCTAAAAAATGACTGCTACGGATTTTCCCAATTTGTTCACAAATGTTCGGAATAATTACTATCACAAATGGATAGCCTTCTTAAATCATTATTGAAGCAAATGAATTATTTCATCTAATCGTTATACAATCATTTGCAGCGTTTTTCTCGAATAATGCGCCAAAATATTTCTACACCCTCCCATAAAATTATATATATTTTACATTTCACGACTGGTAGAGCGCGAATGTCCAATAAGAACGCTGAAAATTATTTTGCAGTGGTTTATTATTCCTTTGTTAGAATAATTCAAGAAGACCATCCATTTGTAATTCTTGTCCGAACATCTTTGACTGACTAACGTTATCAAACACGGGCCAGATTTTTTTTTTGTTTAAATTTTATTTCTATTAATTTAACAATAAAAATATATACCAAAGGTATTACATATCAGATCACAAAATATATGAATAAACAAATAATGAAGCGGAAATTAATTCTCCATATGGGCACAGCCCGTGTTGGAGAATGAGCGAGTGAGCGAAAACACAAAAAAAAAAGAAGAATTTAACTATTACAAATTACATGGGTATTTAATTGATCATTAATTTAATCATTTCTTCCCAGTGTTCTCTCCTTAAAAGAATGTTCCTGATATTCCGTTCAATCGAAATATTGTGGAATAATTTCAGAATAACATGAAACCTTGTTTACCACCGATGGAAAGCTTTGCATTTTTTTCTAAATCAAGTTACACTCAAGCGGGAACTAGGCGAGAAATAGACGTTTCCGCTAATCGCCGGCTGTTTCTTGAAGAAAATTCCAAACCCAAATAACGACGCGAAGACGCGTAAACAACAGTACAGGACTCCTTGAAATATTTGCGAATTGAGAAACCGCAAGGAAAACGCCGCAAATGATTATACATTGGTTTATTATTCCTTCACTTCAATAATGATTTAAGAAGACTATCCATTTGTGATAGTAATTATTCCGAACATGTGTGAACGTTCCAACCGAAAAACAGATTGGTAACTATAAGGGAAAACTCCGTAGCAACTCATAATTTTTATTTTTCTTAATTTCCTAATTAAAAGCTAAATTTTTTGCCCTACCGTACAGCTGGAGAGTGTTTGACGTCCATTCCAATGAGTATAGGACGATTTTTATTGCTCGAAGAACTCTCGAGTTATACCCTCATGACACATTTCTGAAAATCTCCCAAATTCGACCCAAAAGCTTTGATAACTCGAGAACCAATAAAGCTATCGACCTCGCGATGGTCTCATTCAATTTAGCGTCCAAAATATATAGAAATTGATACCAAATACACATTTTTCTGAAAAACCTTGGAATATATGAATTTTCTCCCCCTCAAAACCCCCAAAAGTACCCTTAAAATTGAGCTAGCAATGTGGTTCAAGAATTGGGCCGTCTTAGGAGCGAGATTGATTTTTGATGAAAATTTCAAGAATTTAGCTATTATAGTTTGGCCGAAAACTGCTAACGGCGTTCGGCGGACGGACAGAATTTTTTTTATTGGATGTTCGGATTCTACATGCCTTGAAACGTAAAACATCAAATTTTGAGTGGGGGTTAGACATTTTTTTTTCTTGGGCAATTACGATGGTTTATTATTGTAATAAACCAAAAATTCTGTCTGTCCGCCGTACGCCGTTAGCAGTTTTCCGGCCAAACTATAATAGCTAAATTCTTGAAATTTTTACCAAAAATCAATCTCGGCCCTACGACGGCCCTATTCTTGAACCACATTGCTAGCTCAATTTTAAGGGTATTTTTGAGGGGTTTTGAGGGGGAGAAAATCAATATTTTCCAGGGGTTTTCAGAAAAATGTGTACGTTGTATCTAATTATATAGATTTTTAGACGCTGAATCGAGTGAGACCATCGCGGGGTCGATAGCTTTATTGGTTCTCGAGTTATCAAAGCTTTTGGGTCGAATTTGGGAGATTTTCAGAAATTTGTCATGAGGGTATAACTCGAGAGTTCTTCGAGCAATAAAAATCGTCCTATACTCATTGGAATGGTCGCCAAACACTCTCTCAAGCTGTACCGTTAGGCATTAACTTTAGCTTTTAATTAGGAAATTACTTTTAAAAATGATTAAAATTACAATAGTCGCTACGGAGTTTTCTCTTATAGTTACCATCTGTTTTTCGGTGGGAACGTTCACAAATGTTCGGAATAATTAAAATCACAAATGGTTAGTCTAATACACCACTGTACAATCATTTGCAGCTTTTTGGATATTCGGATTCTACATGCCTTGAAACGTAAAACATCAAATTTTGAGGGGGGTCAGAAAAAAAATTTTTTTCATGGGCGATTACAATGGTTTATTATTATAATAAACCACAACTGGTAAAATATCCGCCTATCAGATATCCGATATCTGTACCTAGTTCTTCGATATGAATTACACCGTTATAACGCACCAATATCCGCACAAGAAATCTGTTTGTGACGTTGACGTCCGATGCTATTAGGACGTTATTTCTGAACTTTAATTCCCTTGGAGCTGGACTATTGTAGCTATCCTTGAGCCGAAGCTATTTACACCCAATAGGAAGCGGATCGACAGACGATCTAATCAACAGGACAAGTTAGAGGATGTTTGTTCGTCTACAGGTCGCTCGATTCAGTGACTTACCAGTCTTCTGCTTATCTTCGGCGATCGCCTAAAATCGAATTCATCTCGCAAAGGGAACCAGGAATAGAATGGAATCGGCCGTTAGTATGTAGAGATTGCTTAGTGCAACCGGTGGCCAGTAGGGGCGAGTGGCTCGCTGGGGGTTGGAATCCTCCCTCGTATAAAAGCCCCTCGCCCTCTTGTTCGAACATCAGTCCATCCACCGGGTTTGATCAAAGAACGTTGTGAAAACCATGAATCCAAAGGTAAGAAAATATCTAGAGTAGGAACTGATTCGATTTTAGTACGAGAAGTGCGCGAATTAAAGGCATTTCCGCGGTGAGAATTAATTTTAGGCGACAAACGGACGGACGAACTGGATATTTTTATAAACCTATGGCAGAGGCGAGGTAAGTGATGAAAATGAGTTTCCCACAAGCACCGCAATTTATTTGGAACTCCGAAACGACTTGCACTAATTAAAAACGCGAATGAAATTTAAACGGATGGAAGTTCGTTTATATTACTTGACCGGGTGCGATGGAAAATAAAATATTTGAAAAAATATTATTCGTTATTGAAGTGTCGATTAATCTATTTTGCGAGGGAATAATTTTGAAAAATCGGATTCTCAAGCGAGTCGGTCTTACCGTGATGAAAATCGATCATTTTTTTCCGGAAAAAGAAAAATTTATTTCGACGAACTGTTTATTCACTGATTATTACCTGTTTTTATTATTACTATTTTTTTTTAATTTTCACACAAACTAAGATTAAAAAAAAAAAAAAAAAAAAAAAACTCGTGTAAGATTTTGATGTTTGAGAGGAACAAGGTAGCTAGTAAGAGACGGTATTATAATCAGATTCATAAATGAAAAATAATTAATGCATAATTTGTTGCAGTTTTGAAATTTATTTCGCAAAAAAAACAGTATGTTTTAATTGTTTTCGAAAGAATTAAAAAAAAAATAAAATAAAAAATTAAAAAAGTTCATTAGAAGAACGAATTTGATAATGATCATCTCAACCGATTAAAAACTAAACGACCAAGAAGTCCGTTCATAATCAGTAAACAATGTAAGGTACTGAGAAATTTGAAAAACTAAATTAAAGCGCTGAAAAAAATTTGAATCGTCAAATTGTCGGAAAATAATCACGCCATTATCGAGAATAATTCATTACTGCTAATCGTTATTACAGAATTTTTCAGATTATCGCTGTCTTAATGAAAGCAAGAAAATTCAGCTCTTTAAACATATTTCGATTTCGAATGCTAAGATGACGATCACTTAGGAGAACTTGGCGCGTTTCTACTTCGACATAGGTTTTGTTCTATTATTATTAATAAACTATAGTAATCTCCCAAGAAAGAAGATCCAAACCCTCCTCAAAATTTGATGTTATACGTCTCAAGGCATGTAGAATCCGAATATCCAATTTAAAAAAATCTCTCCGTCCGTTATCACCAGTTTTATGACAAACTGTAGGAGAAAAATTCTTGAATTGTTCGCAAAAAAACCATTCTTCGTCTAACGATGGTTACATTTATAAGTCAAAGTCAATTCTAATGGTATTCGTGGGAATTGAGGGAAGCGGAATTCGTATTTTCCGAATTTTTTAAAACATAAGCGAGTTCGATATCAATTTCTATGAATTTTTCAAAGCTGTATCGAACCAGAACAAAACAGATTCGATAGCTTTGATATTTATCGATTCATCGCAGTTTTTTTGTGAAATTGTCGACATTTTTGACAGTTTAGTACGACTGAATCAGTTGAGAAGCTATAAAAATCGTTCTATTCTCGCTTAAGCTTCGTCGGGAGGTAATTATTTTTACTTTAATAAATAATTAAGAAAAATAAAAGTAAAAAATTTTTAATAAAAAAATTAAATTGCTAACGAATGTTCCTATTAAAAAAAATTGGAGAAAAAAAACGGTTTGGTATATTAAACTGTTATATTAATAAGTAATTGAGAAGAATAAAATTAAAAAAATTTAAATTACAACAGTTGCTAAAGAATTTTCCCATATTAAAAAAAATGTTAAAAACCGGTTTGGTTCACTGTTATTCTAATAAGTAATTGAGAAGAATAAAATTCAAAAATTCAAAACAAAACCTTTTAAATTACGATAGTTGCTAAGGAATTTTCCCACATAGTTACCAACCTTTAGTTCCCAACCTGTTAGGTGAAAATTCACAAATGATTGGCATAGATCCAAAAGTCGATTATCTTCATAATTACATTACCCAAAGGAATAATACCCCTTGGCAATTATTTGTATCGTAATGCTTGTATTGATGCCGAAGCGGAATAAATTTACAATCCCGAGCCAATGAAGGACATAACAGAACAGAAAGATAAACGTGAATATTTTCCTGCTTGCTATCTTGGGAGAACGGGACGCTAGTCAGGCGAACATTACGGCACACGTCCCTGATAATACCTGATGTGTACCTGATTCCATATCACGTCAGGTCATCCTTAGTTCGGAAGCGTAGTCCGCTAACGAGAACGCGATAATTTGGAGATGTGCACACGTCACACCTTGTGATTATTATACAGCAGGTCATTCGGAAAGGGCCTGTTAATCCTTGCTCGGAAGATTGTGAGATATTTCGGGAAAAGCATCGCCGTTCTATATTTTTTCTTATGGAACACCAATTCGTCGGCAAAACGTGATCAACTTAAGCACGCTAACCGTGTTCAAAATTAATGATAAATAACAGAAAGTTTTTTTTTTTTTTTCTTTCAATTTTTGGTTTTTTATTCAATAATAAATAATTGTAATCGCCCAAGAAAGAAAAATGTTCTAATCCCCCTCAAAATTTGATGTTTTACGTTTCAAGGCATGTAAAATCCGAAAATTCAATTAAAAAAAAATATTAAAAAATGACTTTTTTGACGAAAATATTATGAGCGAAATTCTTGATATTTTCACCAAAAATCAATCTCGGCCCAAAAATGGCTCAATTCTTTAGCAAAATCGCTAGCTCAATTTTAAGGGTATTTTTAGGGGTTTCGGGGGAGAGATAATTAGAATTTCCAAACGTTTTCCAGAAAAAGGTGCATTTGGTATCAATTTCTATAAATTTTTGAGATCGTAGCGGGCTCGATAGCTTTATTGGTTCTCGAGTTATCAAAGCTTTTGCGCTGAATTTGGGAGCTTTTCAGAATTTTGGCAAGAGAAGAAGAGAAGAAATTTTATAACTCGAGAGCTTTTGGAGCTATAAAAACCGTTCTATACTCGTTGGAATGCTCGTCGAACACTCTCTTTAAATATAACGTAAGGCAAAAAATTCAGATTTTAATTTGGAAATTAAGAAAAATAAAAATGATTAAAATTACAATAGTTGCTACGTAGTTTTACCCGATAGTTACCAATCTATTTTTCGGTTGGAATAATCACTATCACAAATGGATAGTCTTCTTAAATTAATATTGAAGCGAAGGAATAATAAACCACTTTTTAATCATTTGCAGCTTATTTTTTACAATTTTTATAAATAAAGGCAGAGTTGAATTTCAATTTCGAGTTGTTGACGTGATATTATTAGCACCCTATAAATAACGTACACGCGTAATAATTAAAATAGATAATTTTTTACGCTTCAAAATTAGATAGTCTCTAACCGAGGAAAATTAACGTGTCTTGAAAAAAATGTAACGATTTTCAAGTCAAGAATATTCACCGGTCTATAATATAAAACTTTTCCATCGTATTTATCGGAATGGGAAATTTATCAAAATTTGATTTAGAACGAGACAAATTGAATTCCTTCGTTATTAGGGTACTTTGAATATTTTTCACCAATGGAAAAAAATTAAACCTATCGCAACGATAATTTTTTTCCCATAAGTAAGGAGAAGCGAAGACCGCGGAAATCGTATTTTCGGCAAAAATGTATCAACAATTTTCGTTCATCCATGTTTCCCTCTCAATCACCAACAGATAAACCTTACCAAAAAGAGAAACCGTTTAGATACCTACAAATATAAATGTAGCTACCGATCAAAGGGGAATCTTATTATTTAATCGTCGTCTCGTTTTCCTATACGTGTTTATTCGCATAATAGGACATGACTTGGATTCGATGACTACACCGATTGCATACATAACCGAAAACGAACTCGCTTTGCAATTCTTTATGAGCCTCGAGGGAAAACGACAGTTTTATTAAGATCCTATCGCCACGCGTTGTGTATTATAGATCATTTAGGTCACGAAGTCGATACTGGGCCTTTGAAAACTGAAGGTACTTTCTAGAGGTGGCTCAAGCCATCGTGATTTCTCTATTTTTTACTGACCAAGCGCATAAGTTAACATGTTCCTAGTTTTTCACCATGACTATTATTACTGGAGAAAAAATGGCATAACTACCTAAATTACATAACAACTACACAAGGGCCACGTATTGTTTGAACATTGTTAATTCGACAGTTTGATAATCATGACATTTTGAAATTAAGACGATTCCGTGTTCAACAAATAGTTTTTCGTTGAGTCTAAATAAAATAATCGTTTCGTCATTTAATAAAATGACGCTATAGCTCAAAAAATAACCATCAAATCAATTATGCTCAATTTTTGAGCGAAATAAGTACGAAAATAATAAATAAACTCTTAAATTTCAACGGTGGTTATTAGAAATTGATATAGGTAATTAGGTAAATACAATTGAAAATAAATTAATATTTATAGGATTTTTTAAAATGTTATTAAAATTAATCGGGCGCACGAATAACATACGGTCGTATGTTTGTATCGTATCTACACTCGCAGCCATTCAGGGACCGTATCGGAACCGTATCTCGCTAGTTGCACTAGATCAGCGAATATTTTTCTTTAAAAGGGTTTTCCACGGTGGCCGCGGGAAGCGTCGGTTACTTGGTAAAATCGTACTTATCCAATGGTTACCGTTTGTAGACCGTGGATTGCGATTTCTATTAGAGACGTACGTTTTTACAAAGTAACCAAAACTCCCCACGGTCACCGTGGAAATACACCGGTAAAAGCTCCATATTTTTGCTTTAACCGGTGTTTTGCCACAATGGCCGCGGAATGTATCGGTTACTTGGTAAAATTATACTCATTTAACGGTTACAGTTACACCGTGGATTGTGGTTTCTACTAGAGATTTTACAAAGCGGCTAAAACTCCACGGTCACCGTGGTAGGACACCGGTTAATGCATAAACTCCTTATTCGCACGGAATTCTAACACGGCTCTCTTTCTTTACAGTTTGTGTTGGTGGTAGCGGTGGCTCTGTTCGCCGTTGCCTCCGCAGAGGAGGCGAAGAAAGTTGAAGCGGAACAGAAGAAAGCCGACGCTACTGAACCGGCTGACAAGAAAACCGAGAAAAGAGGCATCTTCGGCTTCGGGAGCGGATACGGTTCGTACGGTGGCGGCTACGGTGACTACAGTCTCGGCAGCTACGCCGGCGGTTACGGTCACGATTTGCTTGGCAGTCACGGTCTCGAATACGGAGCGTCGGATTTCCATTACCCCCATCAGGAACATCTGAAGGCGATCACTATCACTAAGGAAGTCGCCGTTCCTTACCCCGTAGCAGTCGAGAAGCACGTCCCTTACCCCGTCAAGGTTGCCGTCGATAGGCCTTACCCCGTTCATATTCCCAAACCTTACCCCGTAGCTGTTGAGAAACACGTTCCCTACCCTGTCAAAGTTCCAGTTCCCGCCCCTTACCCCGTCACCGTCGAGAAACACGTTCCCTATCCCGTCAAAGTCCCAGTTGACCGTCCTTATCCCGTACACGTGCCTAAACCTTACCCAGTTTACGTCGAGAAGAAGATCCCCATAACGATCGAGAAACATGTTCCGTACCCAGTCAAGGTCCCCGTCGACCGACCTTACCCCGTACACGTGCCGGTCGAGAAGCCGGTGCCGTACCCGGTGGAGAGGCCCGTGCCCTATCCCGTCAAAGTGCCCGTCGACCGACCCTACCCGGTCGCTGTTCCGAAACCGTACCCCGTCACCATCGAGAAGCACATTCCTGTCGAAGTCGAGAAACACGTTCCGTACCCCGTCAAAGTTCCGGTCCAAGTACCGGTCAAAGTGCCCTACCCCGTAGAAGTCAAAGTGCCCGTACACGTTCCAGTAGCGCACCACGAGCCCATCGTACACTTGTCCGACCCCCACCACGGTTACGGTCTCCAAGGATACGGTCTCCAAGGGTACGGCCATCAAGGATACGGCCATCAATCGTACGCTCACCAATACTACCACCACTAAATACATCGCCCACGTCGACGTCGATCGTCGTCTCCCGGAAGCCACAAAATCGAAAAAGCTGGATGAATCCCATGGATTTTGTTTGTAATCTACGTCATTGTGATCTTTTTACTATAGTTTTTAAAAAAAATAAATAATTATATATATTTTTTTGTACAAAATTGGCCATATTTAATAGCCCGCATCCTGACCAAGAGAAAAAATCAAGATCTGCGAAAATCGAAAAATTATTTACTCTAATACTAGTTGAAAATGTTTCGACCATATGGCGACATTACAGGTGCCTAACCTAATGCCTGAACGTTTCAGAGATTATAGAAACCTCAACATCATCAATTGAGGAGTCGTATCGTTTTACTGTAATTCAATTATTGAAAATTGCTCACAAAAACAGCCATTAAAGCGATAGTATTTCAAAGTAGTTCATTTAAAAAATAAATAAATAAAAAAAAAGCCTTAAAAAAGATTTGGGGAGTGAAAATGTCGTTTAGATTCTGCAAAAGTGCGAACTGCGGACAGTGATAATGTTTAATTCTTCAATCGAAACTGAATATTTCTAATTTTGAAGCGGATTGGAGTTTTGGTTTATTCTAAACCCCCCTCACCTGAAAAATTGATGTTTTACGTTTCAAGGCATGTAGAATCAGAATATCCAATTTTAAAAAATTCAGTCAGTCAACACTTTACTCGCGAAAAGCTAAATTCTTGACACTTTCATCCAAAAATCAATCGAAGGATATTTCTGAGATCGTTTTGCGGGGAAAATTGATAGTTAGAAAGGAGTCGATAGATTTAATGTTATTGCAGTTATTTTGTTTATTTTCGAGATTTTGAGATATTTGGAGGAGCTGTAAAAATCGTTCTATACTCTACTATACTGTCAGAAAAAATCGACCGATCCGGTTAACTAATATTATTTTCTACGTTTTAATTTTTTAATTTTAATCACGCAGTTACATTTTACATTTTATGATTTTTTGTGTGAACGTTTGAAAAAAAAATCCTGCGAATTATTCCATCATTATTTCCTTTGCTTCAATTATGGAGAGTTATTATAAAGTACGGAACGATTTCGATAGCTTCTTAAATCCTAGAGTTAATACCACCGGTAATAATAAAAAAACAAGGAAGTTATAATAAAAAAATAGGTAATAATAAATAAAATAATTATAAATAATAAAAAAATGAGGAAGAAAACGCTGCAAATGATGATTAGGAGGATGATTCTATCATCATGATTAGGGAAGACCATAAATTTGTTAATTACCTTAAAAAGAACTCTTGTTCGCCCTTCAAACATATTGGTAAGAAGCAAAATCCTAGGCATTTATCGTAATTTAATTTTTTTTTAAATGATGCCTAAGGGGCGAAAGTGCAGGCTAATAAAAAGCAGGAGAACAAGTCGCCATGTTTTTCTCCCCAATTCAATATCAATTTTCAACAGCGATTAAAGTATTTTTATTTATATCAACTGCTTAATTCAAAGTAAAATTAATCGCCTAAGTATATAGTTATAGAGAATGTCTGACGAGCTTTTCAACGAGTATTGTTCGATTTTTAAAGCTCTACAAATAGCCAAATATCGGAAAATCTTGAATATGCCGCATAAAAAATGCCATATCATGAGAACCATTGAAGATATCGACTCAGTTGTCTCATTCGATTGAGCGTCCACAAAATTATAGAAATTGATATCGACAAACGCCTGGGGAATATACGAATTTCCCCCTTGATTTGAGATATGGTTTGGCTAATAAATTAAGCAATTAAAGATTGATTTTTGGTGAAAAGTTAAATAGTTTAGCTGTTATAGTTTCCCAGCAAAGTTGTCACCGATTTCGTATTGGAAGAATTTTTTTAGATGCCAGTTATTTATCGAGAAAATTTTTCAAGTTATAAAAATCGTTCTAAACTTGTTGGAATGAGCGTCAAACACTCTCATTTTTTATTTAAAAAAATAAAAATGATTAAAATTACAATAGTTGCTACGGAGTTTCCCCTTACAGTTACCGATCTGTTTTTGGTGGGAACGTTCGCAATTGTTCGGAATAATTTATCACAAAAATGGATAGTCTTTTAAAATCATTATTTAAGCAAAGGAATAAAATCGCTGTACAATAATTTATGGCGTTTTATTCAACATGCGAATTCTACATGCGTTGAAACGAATATAAATTTTTTTAAGGGTATGATTAGCTATTTTTTTCGCGAGCGATTAACAACGGTTTAATATTAATTAATTTTAAAAAATCCCTCAAATGCGCTCGTATTATTGATGACCATGCCTTCTAAGATTCCTTTATCTTGTGTCCGATTTCATCCCTTGCGTCCGATTTCCCGCATTGCAAGCGACCTGTGTCCGAATGACCCCCTGCCCAGACAAGTGGGTCGCCACTCCTGATCGTCCCGGTCTTGTCCACGTTCTAGAGCTTTGTTGCATCATCGTACGCACGCCGGACGACGCACACATCCGCGTACACACATTCGCGTCGCCAACACGTAGCTAAACCGCGATCACATTAACACAAGCACGATAGAAACTGCGAACGGCCTACGGCGGATTAAACCGCACAACTTCTCTATAGAGGTCCAACGTAAACATGAACTGGATGGTGAAACGTGGCATAGCGTCTCTACTTATTTCAATTGGATGCACTGGTGAAACTTGACGCGTACCCAGGCGAGAATAAATGAATAAAATAACCCGTCGATATTTGCACTACTAAGTATATCTATCTATAAATAATATAATGATAGGTACAATATTCACATTAAACCAGCATTCACGTTAAACATTCACACAGTACTTCCATGTTTGAGTTGGTAAAAAGGATAACGAATTGTAAACTGCAAATTATTGTATAGCGGCTTAATATTCCTTCGCTTCAATATTGATTTAAGAAGATTATCCATTTGTGATAGTGATTACTCCAAATTTTTTTTTTGTAAACGTTCCAAAAAAAAGAAAGAGAGAAAAAGTAACTATATGGGAAAACGCCGTAGCAACTATTTTTAATTTTTATTTTTCTTAATTTCCAAATTAAAATCTGCATTTTTTGCCTTATGGTATAGTTGAAAAGAATGATCGACGGGAATTCCGACGAGTATAGAACGATTATTAATAGCTCCAAGAGCTCTCGAGTTATGAAGAATTTCTGAAAAGCTCCCAAATTCGACACAAAAGCTGCGATAACTCGAGAAACAATAAAGCTATCGACCCCGCTCTCATTCGACTCAGCGTACAAAAATCTATAGAAAATAGTACCAAACACAACTTTGTTCGAAAAACATTCGAAAATACGAATTTTTCTCCAAAACCCCCCGAAATACCCTTAAAATCGAGCTAGCAATTCGGTTAAAGAATCAAGTTATTTTCGGACAAAGATATATTTAACTTCGTCAGAAAAGTGTTGACGTCGTCCGGATAGAATTTTTTTTAAGTGGATTTTTGACTTCTATATGCTTTGAAACGTAAAATATAAAATTTTTGGATGACACAAAGGGTGTCAATTTTTTTTTTTTTTTTGGCGATTACAATAGTTTATTATTCCGCTGGTGTTTGAGATTTTGAAACTATTTTGCTGTGTTTTCTTTCAGGATCGATCGAATGGCCAAGAGTATATCTATGCATTCAATTTTTTTCTTTCGTTCGTCCTAGATCAGAATTTTTCATTTTTCCTATTTGGAGCCTCCTTCTTCAATGAAATCTGGTGCGATTTTATCCCTCTTTTTGTTAGCGTTCTACTGACTTAACGAATAAATCGAGGCCGGGAATCGGTGTCAACCGGCCATGCAGCCGTCGGGTATTCAAATGGAACTTGTTTCACAAGTAGCATGTAACATTTCCGGGGGCTCGCCGCTGGGACCAGAAGAGTCCGCTTTCCTCAAAAGGCAATAAAAATTTATCGTTAGGTCACTCCGAAACGACTTCTAGAGCCGTGTATTTTGTCTCTATTTGAAGACTATTGAAACAAAAAAAATTTGTTTAAATTGTCCAAGTTTCTGTATCAATCGTATGCCCACGGATGTTGAACTTTCACTTCAAGGCGCTCTAGGTTCGACAAAATACCACGAAAAGATCACATTTTTCAACTTAGAACATTATTTTCATCAATTTAGTTCGAAAGAAACAAGATTTGTAACTTGCACAGTGGATAACTCAAACAAAAAGTCGTCAATGTAGATGTTTGAATATACCAAAAGATAGGTAATTTAACCGTCCACATTTTCCCAATGTAATGTACCTATCCATTTCTCAACCGTTTTTGCGTTATTCAACAATATTGCTGGAACATAGACGAAAACAGCACATTTTTCCACTTTAAACCTTATTTTCATCCATTTAATGTGAAAGAAACAAAGAATGAACCATATATTATTGATATACACATCATCAACTATCATTATGCTGATTTTGAGCGAAATCGATTTAAAAATAATTTTCGTGAAAAATCCAAGGGGTCCCCCTTGCGATTTTTTCAACCGATCAGTTAACGATTTTTTACTCGGCTTTCAATACAGATAAAAATCTGAAATTTTCAGGAAAGTTGTATCTTACCAAGATGTATTTTTGTGATTTTTTTCAATTCTCGGAAAAATCCGCAAGTGGTCCAAAAAAATCAGTTTTTGAAAGCTCGAATATTGACCTTTAACCGTGCTTTTCGGGGTCGAAATTCATGTAAATCAATTGTTTTATTATGTAGAAGTCTTCATTTGAACGCCTTACACACGTAAATAGCAAAAAATTTCGTGAAAAAATTTTAACAGCGCCACAGAAATTATTCTCTGTAAATCGATTTTTTCACCGGCCGGAATTTCCAGCTCTGCTGGCATGAAAAATTAATACTTTGTTTTAAGCGATTTTAAAAGCTATTCTTATAGGAAATTTAACGCTGAATCCGAATTTGACGTCAAAACAAGGGAAATTTGACGACAAGTATTAGTTTTTCCCAGTTTTAGTACTACAACGTTTTCATATTTTTCAACTTTGAAAATTCATTTCAAATTTACAGATTATTTTTTTACTCATTCTTATAGAAAATTAGACGTAGAATTCGAATTCAAAGCGAAAAAATATCAAATTCTAACAATTAATTTTTTCCAATTTTTTTCTGTTTTTCATACTTTTCGAGTTTTAACTTAAGGATTTTTTTTCGCCACGTTCGCGATTTTGGAAAAATAGTTTTTGAGCAAGAAAATTGAGAAAATTAAATTTAGAGTCGATTAAAAATTGAAAAAATGTGACGGATAGATTTTGTTTTCGACTTATATTCCACTTTTGAGCACAAATAGCTCCGCGGGGACAAAACATAAATATATTTAAATATAGGTATATTCAAACATACCAAATTGCACGATTTTGATAGCTGGAAAAAAAACGACTTTTTTTTATACATTTAAAACTTTTTTGAAAAACCAGGGCAAAAAACGCAATTTCAAAATTTTTTCAGCCGGTGACCTTGAATTCTAAGCAACTTCTTTTTTTTTCAAACGAATCCTTACAGCCAGTTCCTCAATCAATCGTATACCTCTCCTCATCAAAGTTGGTAGTTTGATATATTCCTCGTTGTGCAGTTTTACATAAATAGATAATAAACCAAAAACGAAAAAAGCTTGTCCCCGCGGTCTTTGAGATTTTGAAACTGTATGATTATTTTTGGCAATATATTCTTTCAAGATAGGTCGAAAGGGCAAGAAGTCCGAGTAACTAATTGCGGGAACATTCCCTCAGGGAATAGGTCATAGCGTGTAACTGTATATCTGACCTGTGATGCTTAAGATGGAACTCCAGGAAATGAATTGTCTGGATACATAATTTTAACGTTTTCTTCCTCGGACGCACGGAAAAAGCATCTTGAACAATTATTTCCAAGAGAAATCGTTATTTAACTGATTTATAATTTTAATAATTTTTTTTCTCAGGGCACCGTACTTGGCGTCGAACGATTTTGGATAGAATTTCGAAAAACATTTCATAGAAAATATTTTATAAATTCTCATCTGTAAAACACATTATAAAAAAAATAAATAAAATAAAATAATACATTTTCGTGTTATTTTCCTAAATAGAATTTTCATATACTTCGAATGGATTCCGAGGAAATTTTGAAATTAAAGCCGCTTACGACAAAGTCCTGGGATCGTTCACTAGCGTCGGCATAGTTCGCAAGGGTTTCATAATGGCATTATTAAAGTGCCGTTTGCAAAGCTGCCGGTTCGGGAAAGATGTGGGATATTACCGATCAAGATAGACTGCGAGTCTTCCCAAACGAGGTGAGAAAGAGTTGAGCGATATGTTCAACTCCGGCGTAGACCGCATTTGTAACATCAGCAACGCCGTTTTTATTTCAAAATTGAGACACCTTGTACTTACATGGCAATGCGCGCTAACTACGTATAATTACTGCGCACAATTGTTGCACAAACTAATGCATAGGTACTGTACTAAGTAATTTAATTGTAAAAAGAAACGCTGCAAATGATTGTACAGTGGTTTATTACTATTCTGCTTCAATAATGATTTAAGAAGACTATCCATTTGTGATTTTAATTATTCCGATCATTTGCGAACGTTCCCACCGAAAAAAAGATGGTAACTATAAGGGAACTCTCCGTAGCAACTATTCTAATTTTAATCATTTTTATTTTTCTTAATTTCCAAGAACTCTCGAGTTATACCCTCATGTCAAACTTCCGAAAATCTCCCAAATTCGGCACAAAAGCTGCGATAACACGAGAACCAATAAAGCTATCGACCCGGCGATGGTCTCATTCGATTCAGCGTCCAAAAATCTATGCAATTTGATACCACATACACATTTTTCTGAAAAACCCTGGAAAATATGAATTTTCTCCCCCTCAAAACCCCCCAAAAATACCCTTAAAATTGAGCTAGCAAGTCGGCTCAAGAATTGGGCCGTCGTAGGACCGAGATTGATTTTTGATGAAAATTTCAAGAATTTAGCTATTATAGTTTGGCCGGAAAACTGCTAATTTTTTTATCGGATATTCGGATTCTACATCACTTGAAACGTAAAACATCAAATTTTGAGGGGGGTTAGAATTTTTTTCTTGGGGGGATTACAATGGTTCATTATTGAATAATAAACCAATAAAATGAATTTGTTCAACCTACAGTGTTTTACTCAAGCTACCTGCATTCCCGATAATTAATGGCGAACCTTTCTAAACAGTACATTGATTCAAGGTCTTCAGGTCGCCATCTCCACGCCCATCTCGTATACTTGGCAAGAATGCTGACGCTGTACCGCTATCGATGTATCCAGTTCTAGATGTCCTTTCCTAGATCGAAACGTGATCGTGCGATCGTGATCTGTCGCCGACTCGTGATCTTCTTGTACCAACCCTAAACCAAGTGCTAAGCTGCAATTCCCATAAGGTTGGGTCAAGCGTGAGCTATGTCGTAGGAGCGAATTTCAGACAATGTAGATTGCGTCGTTTAGCTAATATTCTATCAAATCTGTACAATAGTCTGACATAACTGAAATTTCATCGTGTATCTGTGAGGCAGAGTTTTACTTCCATTTTAATTTGAAGTATTGCGATCGTCTGAAAAGTCGAAATCAGAACGGAGGTGAATTTGGAAGACATTTTCACAGTTATATAGGCAGGTACTCAATTTTTCTTAACAAGTATATGTGTTTGTTTGTCCGTGGCCAAAAAATGACACAAATCGTCAAATTAATGTTCGTGAATGAGACTCGATGCAATTTTCGATCACGTTGCCTCGGTAATTGTGCGAAATCATCCATTTTGGATAACACACAGTACTTCCGAGATATAACAGTTCAAAGTTTTTTCTGTTTCAATTTTTACAGGTCTTTTTAAGAGTTAATATTTTCAAACATTTGAAATCTTAAAATGTTCATTATGACGAGCAGATGATGCTTGATTTTTTGTAAATTGGGTCACACACCATACCTCAACGTAATGAGCTTTTAGCTCGATTTTGCTTGTGCGCATTTTGTATTTCGATTTTACAGGCCAAAAAATCCGCGTATAATTGAACGTCCCTGAAATGTTTGGGACGGCGATTGAATGAAGTCTGATTTTTATCGCTGCACTTCCACTTCAGCATGGTACTAACCTAGTTCGTGCGTTTTTCTATTCTTGGGTTTTTCTAGTTTGTCATCAACAGTGTTGACTAATAACATCGTGCGCTTAGCATGAGCTTCTTGATTTTATACCTGTTACCGACTCAAACATGGAAGTACTTTATAATCTATGCACACTACTGGTTTTCGTTGCAAATAGGTGATAACGAATATTGGAGTTTGTAAAGGTACCTGATGTACGGAATGTTGGCCGGCACGTGATACTTGGAGCCTGGGTCGAAGTCGTTCTCCGATCTGAGCACCGGAGGTTTGATGCCGCCATACTTCTCTCTGCAATTCATCCATTTAAAAATTTACTGATAAGAGTATAGAGCAACTCTGCAAGTACTCTGCGATACTTTAGTTCTCTAGCTATTAATTTTTTCCAAATATCTTGATCGACGCGTTGTAGAAAATCGTAAGCTCTTTTTTTTCTCAAATGTTGACTTGTTATCAAAAGACAGTTGAATGAAGTATAAGAATTGAAAAGATGTGCTGCCGCATATTCTCCAACGTCGGGAAGTTGAAAGCCGAATCATTCGTTTTAATTTTCTTTCCGACTACTTTAGCCCCTTTGGGCCTCATCGGAGTTTTCAAAAGTACACTAGATTTTTCAGCGGTAGATGTGGTCTGAGTTTTCATTTCCTATCCTCTCTACAATTCGATATTAACTGTCTCAACATACCTGTAATCCCACCAATGACAATTGTAGCGCTCCTTGGGGATATTCCCTTGAAATACGTCCCAACGCCACGAGTCCAGAGCGAGGCTAAAGGCGAGGAAAGGCAGTTTATCGAGTGCCATCGAATACAAATAGTTGATGTTGTGAGGAGTATCGTCGTTTGAATTGAATACTAGTCCAAGCGTTTGGAGATGTTTGGGCGAGCCGGCGCAAAGAGCTACAGCATCGCTGACGGCCTCGTGGAATCCTGAAAAAATCATCGCAATTTTAATCTTAGTGGCCGAAAAGAGGACAGATGCCAACTTCCTAAAAAAATGCGATTGTGCGATTATTTTCCTTGCAGGTCGTAAAAATGGGTTATTTGAATCATTGTTAGGCTTCATGGCAGCTAAATTAATCATGGCTTTTCTATGGTATTGTGACATGGGGCATGGCTTTATTAACTAGAATTCGGCCATAATTCTGCGAAAGCCGAGACGGTATCCAACGGACGAAGTTTCCAGCGACCTACCAGTACTCAATCTCTACGAACTGGCCGAAAAATGTACTTTGAGTTATGTGTACCGGATGTATTCGCTAGGGAAGTTATCTAGAATTGAGAATACCACAAGATCAGGTGATAGAATTATACTCTTAAAACAAAAAATGAATACTGCTCTGGGAATGCGAACATTTTTTATTGGGGGGTTGATGTTTTCAATAAGCTTCCGGCGGAGCTGGTTGAGCACAAGTTTCCTTTGCAACAATTTAAGTTAAAAATAAAAAATTACTACATTAAAAAAATGTTAAAGCAGCTGAGTGGAAGATTTTAATTAATTTAATTAAGAATTTGATTTATACATATAATTGCGGACGTTGATGAAGAAATTACGCATGTATATTTGTATTCGATAGAAGAATTGTTTTTGATGAGAATTGATTTATGTGCGAGTCGTGGCGTATGATTATTTTCATATGTGTAATGATGTACTTGTTTCTTTTTTTCTCTGAATAAATTCATTAAAAAAAAAAAAATGTCTTAGACTGGCATTTATATTGATAGTTTCCTGGTAATTAATGCAACACGTCAACCCTTTGCGCATTTTATGGACTTTCTATCTATCGTTGTTTCTCGAAATCGAATTTTCGGTGGCTAACAGAATTGTTGTATTCTGAGAGAAGAAATTAATTTTCACAAACCTTTACACCATTTTTTCATGTTTGTCAACGTGCTGGAGCTTAGAAATAACTTGAGGGAGAAAAGTTAAAATCAAAACGTGACCAATAGACAGGGCACATTCTACTAATTTGACCATAAAGATCGTCAAGGACAGGGTGGAACAGTCATGAAAGTCAAATGCCAAACAAGACCTTTCTATCAGTTTTCAGCCGATGGACTATTAGTAACCTTGGCGTTGTACCTAGTGTACGGCAAACGAGCAAGGCGGTTGCACAATTTACAACAAAGCGTCCGCTTAACAATGGCTCTCCTTGTTTAAAACTGGCATTACCAGAATGAGTTATGGGACTGAAAGGTATACTACAACAATGCTATAGAAATAATCGACAGCTGGTGATTTGATTTTTCCTTGAAAAATTCGCAATGAAAACATTTCATAGAAGGATTACTTTTTTGGTCCATTAATCAATAAAACCAGTTGGAAAATTTTAATTAATATGATTATTTTGCATTTTTCTCGAGCGATTACTGGCGGTTTATTATTATAATAGATCGTTGTAATAGCTAAAAAAAATTGTCAAAGCATAGAATTCAAATAACCAATTTAAAAAATTCTGTTCGTCAATACTTTTATGGCAATTACAAGATCTACAGACTTGAAATAATCCCCAAAAACCATTCTTGGTCCTACAATGGACTATTACTTCAGCCAAACTACTTTCATTTTAATGGTATTTTTGGAGGTTTTAAAGGGGAGATTCGTATTTTCCAATATCTCTCTTGGACAAAGTAATGTTTGGTATCAGGATATATCGATTTTCAGAAGCTGAATCGAATGGGACGATAACGGAGCCGATAGCTTTTAAGGCTCTCGAGTTGTCGCAAATTTTGTGTGAAAGTTATGAGATTTTGAGACATTTGACAAAATGGTATAATTCGTGATTTCCTAGAGTTATAAAAATCGTTCTATTCTCGTTGAAACTCACTTTGTCGTTCCACAAGAACTGTTGAAAAGTGCACATAAAAGAAACAAACAAAAGAAAAATTAAAATGTCGATAATTGCTAAGGAGCCTTAAAGTTACCAATCTGATGGGTGGAGACAATATAGATACGGGGATCTGGAATACCTAAGTCGTCATTGGATCCTCAAGAAAAAATGTAATGGGAATAAACGAGACTTAGCTACAATCCTGCTTTAAAAGAAATACCAACAATCCCGAACATTTTTGAACGTTTCCACCTTACAACAGATTGGTAACGATACGGGAAAACTCCTTAGTGACTATCGTAATTTTAATTATTTTCTACTTATGTTGAACTCATTTTCTTCCCAGAAAAAAAAAAAAAAAAAAAAGGCTGATATCACTTCAGAGGCAGAATCGATTAGATTTTGAAAAATTCCGCACAAATGAGCGGAGTTCAAATTGAATTTTAATCGTAGTGATTCATTTCTTGTTGAGAAACATGGAAATAAGAGCCGCATTCGTTTCAAATTGCTTATTGGCATTTCCTTATAGAATGTAAATGTGTCAAATAATAGTTGCAACGAGTATCGTTTTACGGAATGAGAATCAAATTTCTCTTTGTCATACTGAAAAGCCTCTCATTTCGATCGATTATTCTCTTACGCAACTTAACGTGCAAGAATATTTCCGCACACCAGTATTATGCCAATGAGAAATTCTACTACTTCTATTCTCAACCTTGATCCAACTATCGACTCCTTAGTAGAATTAGAAGGCTAGCTCTCATAACTTTCCTGCTGTGCGGGTTTATGATTTGCAAAGTTGTAGGCAGATAAATTTCCAATAGATTTTTAATTAGCATCGCCAGAAATAAGCCGAATTTTCCGTTGGAACTTGAAAATCGGATCGCAAAAAAATTGCCAAGCATACCAGTTTTTGTAACCATGATAGGGTACATCAGCAAAAGTTGGTAGCGTTATTGAATATCCAAAGGTTTTTTAAATTTATTTTGTAACGCATCTTAAGAGGTTCTAATGAAATTACCTGGGTTCGCACCATCTCTGAAAACTTTCGGCCTGTTCCTGTACTCAAGAAAGTACTCAATGTGCGTCATCTCATGATGCACCGTCATCAAGTCTTTCATATTGACCCTGGTGCACATTTTTATTCTGGAAACAAAAAGCGTCGAGGTTTCACTCAAATAGCCAAATGAGATGAAATATTTTACTAATAATAACTTTTTACAGAGAGATAAATATCTGTAAATAAATAATATTAATTTTTATCCACAGAGAGATGAATGAATACGACTTACCCATAGAGATATGGATTCATATATTATAATAATTGATATATTTTATTTAATCTTCAAACGATTTCGCTTTTAAGTTGGCTGGCAGTTTATTTACCTGTAGTCACGGCCGTTGCAGAAATCCCAAGCAGACGGCTGACAAATGACCGATCTCTCTGGAGGTTCTTCGAGCATGGAATGAGTCCAGAAATCGGGAGGCATCCCGGAAAGATTTAAACTGAGAAAGAACTCCTCTGAAAGTCTGAACATAGTCAGTGGAGTGTAACCCTGAAAGGCATCAATAATGTGAGGTAAAAACAGTGTTGCCAGGTCTCAAGCGGAGATTAGGGAAAATGGGTGTTTTTGGTGGAACAAAGATGGGGAAGATATGTACAGGGCCCCACATGACGTTACCCTCACTTTTTATCGTTCCTATTTTTTAATTTTTCTACTACATATTCTTTTGCAAAACTATTACTAAGAGAATCAGCGTTAAAAACAATGCAAAACTAAGTGCGGCACTACCCAAGTGTACTAACATGGAACATGGCCCTTCTGTGCAAATTCACCTGTAGTTGCACTATTTTGAGTGGATCATGTATTTTGAGTAGGAGAGGTTGTGCAACATTAAAAAATCGGTTGATGAGTCAAATGTTCATGAGACTGGGCGCGGACAAAGAAATCAAATTCTTAATAAAACATTTGGGTTCCTATTCTAAAGAAAACTTAAATTAAAAACTTAAACTAAAATGGCGAGCCAAATTTAAAATTTTAAATAATTATTATTATTATATTATAAATTTAAATTTTTTCGAAGGTTTGATTTTTTTAGTTCTGATTGTGATTCCGATTGATTTTCATTTTCATTCTAATTTGTATACCTACCAACCATATGTAAATTTCTTCATCATTGATTATACTGTGCGTGCCCTCTCATTAAAACAATTCTTTCAAATGAATTCATAGATTGTCAACGTCGATAGATAGACTATTATCCATCGCTTTCAAATAACAGTCGATCAGTGGGCGAGCCTCACATTTTTCGTTAGGCCATTATCGAGAGTGCTATATTCAATTTTGGACTCCACTTATGTGCTAAAAGGAATACAGGTGAACTGAATGAGATTGCTGGACACTTACTCGACCCCTTGGCATTGGAAATCGATAAAAGCGACAGAACCACAATCTTCAAACTATTATATAAAGGCTGAAGGATTATGTTTGTTTTAAGTTGTATTTTCAATTTCGCATTCTCTGCAGTGTGGAAAAGAGGCCTAACTTTGTACGGATTGACAATAAAAAATATTATATTCTATATATTAAAAATATTATATTCTATATAATATGTTGCTGATAAACTCTTTGACTTTTGTTTTACTCTGAACTAGACACGCTCCTTACTTCTGTTGAGCTTACCTGTTGAAGCATCTGAGGAGTAACGTCCGAAAATGTCTTCCCTGGGTACGGTATCGTTACATCTAATATGTTACCCCAGGATTGGCCCCACATGTTACCTGTACAAAAAATTGATTATCAACGAGTGCAAGCTAAAATTTACAGATTAAAATTTATCGTTCAAGTCAATTCACCTAAAACATGGGCAGGCAGAGGGGCTTCTCGGCTCAATTTTTCCGGCCCATACAGATCGCGAAGTTTTCGCCGAACGTAGGCGTGCAATTGTTCGTAAAGCGGACGAATTTCTTCCCACGCCTCGTCAACGTCCTGACGGAAATTATACGACTCGTACGGGAACATAAGGTACTCGGTGTAGTCGGTGAAATCTGCCGAAAATAGAAAGGTCAGTTAGTGTAGATTATTCGACTCATTGACTATAGCAATTGACTAAAAAAAGAAAAAACCCGCAAGTCAACCATAATATCCTCTTCCTTTTGAAGTCGGTTAAAAAGTAATTTATTTTCACTTCCATATTCACCTATAGGTGGAAGAAATGTGATCATCGATTTGGGAGTCTGAGGAACCATACGCATGGCATTTCAGTCTTTACATAGTCTTCTTCATCAACTCGTCCCGACTGTCAGTCTCTATTTAGAAATTACAGTGGAAAGCGTAATTCTTCAAGTAGGCTTGGAGCCGCTCAGCTGTGCTAGATAGTTTATTGTATAATTTATGCCTGAATGGGCGAATGTGCACGGCCGGCCAATAAAAATATCGGAAATGAGTTCCTGGTTTGTCTCCCCCTCACTGCTAAGACCTAATTGTTAATCATTTAAACCTCTAGTTACTGTAATAAGCTAGTACAGTTAACGTATTAACCGGTCAAGCATATGAATGATCAATATTAGTTCACTCATCGTTTGTAATGTAAAAGGGTTCGTTCGACGAGTACATCATGTAAATTGGTCGCTTTAATCTAATAGCCGTAAGTGTTTACACTTCTAACGTTATTGAGTTTTACGCAACGTTGAGGAATCATCCTACAGTGGCTATTCAGTTTCGATATAAGACAGTGTTGTCGGTTGATTAAGTTGCACCCAAAAAACGAGGGCATGTTTCAAAAAAAGTCTCAGATATTGTCCATCTCAAGGGGTTCTTGAGGGTGGATAGTTTCAGCGGGAAGGTAGTGAGTTGTTGAAAATTACAGTCAGAGGTGAGAACTTTAGCTCACGCGTTGAAAAAGATAGGAGGAATCACATTAGAGGTAGATGGTCACGGACCACCGCAGATTGCGGTGTGAGCCAACCCGTTGTCAAATCCAATGGACACCAGGTTAACGGAAAGCGTTTTTCGAACTACAGTCACTCACTCGGTTTGCTAACCACGCTGGCGGCTAGCCGCCGAGTGATCTATTGGATTAGACAACAAGCTGGCTGACAACGCAACCTGCAGTGTTTCCAGAGACCTCACTAGCGCTCCAGGCGGATGTGGCACCAAATGGAGCGGCAGTACTATCGTTAAGGGAGTCACGTAGAACAAATAATGTTGTCCAACTGTAGACTACTAATGCGTAGCTGCTGCATTCAAATTGCGGATTTTAAGAGTCCCCATAAGTTAGCTATTCCATTTTCCACATTTCAGTGAGAATATTTCGTCGGCATTGAATTCGAAAATATTTATCGCCTTTCGTAAGAGTCATGGACCGATCGTTCGTCAAACAAGAGATCACCTCGTCAATGAAGTTCGCCCTTATGTTCGGAGTCTTGCATGACAAACTCGTTGGCGGAATGTTGAAGATTGATAAAAAGTTCCTTTGCGTTTCAGTCGCAATATCCGTCACCTACCTACTTAATTTGCGAAATGCTATTATGGAGGCTGTAAGAGACTACGGCATTTCAAGCAAAGGGGCCATGCTGATTAAACTAGTTCACTTAGCAATAGTTTACCTCTCATCAGCATATTATGTAGTGGTCAAGCCACGCGACAGAAATCGTCTAAATTCAATTATCAATGATCTTATCAATATCGAAACGGATCTAAGAAAAATAGGATTAATGGTGAGACCGCCCAAGGATCGGAAATTTTACGCTTGGATCAGTCTGTCCTTAATGTGGACCACATGTGCCTACCATGTTGGTGTTGCTGGGGGAACCCTCATGGCTTCTCATCAAATGATCTCAGCTTACATCTACATATCGCAAATTCTAGCTACCTCAGTATTTATCGTAGGCCTTATCAACGTTCCGCGCCATTTTTTCATGCTCCTGAACGCAACAGCGCACCAACCAGAAAGCCCTCGAGTCGAAATACTATCGTCGATACATTCGAAAATTGTCAAAGTATCGAGAAAAATCAATCGAATTGCCGGGTCGTTTTTCTTAGTCAATTGCATAACAACGTTTTTCTTCATCACAACCAACTGCTTCGACGCCATACAAATCGTATCGAAAGGGCTACTAATGCTCGAAATTGTACCGAAATTAGCTTGGGCGTTGTTTTATCCAGTCAACTGCCTCGTCTTCGCTAATAGCTTCAATTCGACGCTGGAAGAAGTAAGCTCTTGCTATAAGTCATTACGTCGGTTTTTAATCTCTCAAGCACAAGAACTGCTGATGGTTTTAAATTAAATTATGTTTTAACAAAAACTATATGATAATTGTTCATTATTTGTTTTACAAGGCGAAAAAATTCAGGCTAACACTTGCCGACCACTTGAGCAACAAGAAGGCAGACTCATCTCTGGTGCAGTATATATACAATATTAACAATTTATACGACTGAACAAGTGACATGATCGATCCTTGTTATGTATTATTGTAGTCGTCTATCAGGGGGTAACGTCTACGAATTAAACGTGTCTCTTTTGCCGAGCTTGGATTATAATCCAGACCAGTTTCCAAGCAAGTGTTTTTCGATTCATTTTCTTGAGAATCTTAAGGTGCCATGTGCGGTTTTTTGTTTTTAGGCCCTGAAGAAGGAAATATATTATCCGAAAGCTCGGCAAATAGACAAGTTTAATTCGTAGACCCTACCCCTAATAGAAGACTACAATGATAACATTTATGCACATATATCATATTTCCTTTCAGGCTGTTCTTTGCTACAAGATGAAAATAGAAAAATTGGCATTCACGGCAAACGGCTTTTTTGACGTGCATCCCTCAATATTATTGACAGTACGTCATTCGATCGGTGCACGGTTTTTTGACTTTGCACATTAATGGTGGATTTCACCAAGTTAAGGGTAAAGTGTTGGCTAATCTCCGAGTTAACGTTAGCTCCAACTTACTCGAGAATATTTTTATGTACTGTAGTAGATGAAGACTAATATTTATCATGGGATCAGGGTAAGTACTTTCAAGTTATTCGCAGCAGGCATTTGTTACTTTCCAAGTCCGGGTATCTAGGTATAATTTATTGCATAATCTCCCTAAAATCCACTTTCTGGTTAAAATCGAGGTAACCTTGGTCAAACACCTTTTATTAGTGAGGTAACCAAAAAATATCTAGTTGTTGAATCATGGCGAGCGCAGTGCAGTTAATACGTATACAAGGGTGTATAACAGAACCCAAGTTCTGCTCTTTTGATGATATAGTGTCAACTTTTAACAAAGCTGTTCTTGACAAATGGCACGTTTAGCTCAGTAAGCTGACTCAACACCTTGACATAAGCTTTGACCCAGAATACCCCTTATTTACCAGCCGCATTGTCTTCTCTAAATCAAATTGATACTCAAGTATTTCAAATTAATGCTATTGGTTCCGATCAAGGTAACCTTGTTCAAACACATTTTATTGAAAACCGTTGCATGACAAAGAGCAATGAACTTGAATAAAAAGATCAAACGAGTGCTGCTCATTACTACTTCATGACGTTATGTTTCAGATATTTTCATCGGTGATCACTTTCATAATTATTTTGAAGGACTGAGGAGAGCAGCACATTATCAAGGACTCTAACAGAAAAATTGACAACGTCCAATACCTAAACTACTTCATCGATAATGCACATTGAGATAAAATCTAGGAGTTGTAGATTTACAGCCACAGCAATAGCGAGTTTTAGTGAATTTTTTCCTCTTTTTAATCTTAAACGTAGGAGGTTTGGTTACATATGTCTCCTAAGGTAATCATAATCCCCCATCCATTCTGTGGTAACCATAAGAAACTTGTGCTTTAACAAATCAAAATGATCTTTTAAGAGTGAAGCAGCATGAATAACATTTTCAGTTTATAAGTGTTCGCAGGACTGAGTACTCATTGAACAGTACTGCAAGTACCTATAGCGTGCGAGTATGCTTCATAGAGATCGTTCTCTTGTGGAGCAAACCAGTTACCTACAGATAGCGAAAGTTCATATGAACATACCTTTGAATAGTGTACTTATGCTGTCTATATCTCACCTGAATTTGCACTGAGAAATCAGAAGTTGCAACAATCTGCATGGTCATGTGTCATTACGGCTAAGAGGATGCCCAAAAGGGCAAAAGTCCTCGGGGCAGAATTAAAAGACCACAGAACAAAAAGGATCGTCTCTCTCTGAACACAATAAACAAACTACAAAAATGTTAACACTCACTGTTAAGTCGGGCAGCGTAATTACTCAGGTCGACCATTTGATCAAATAGATCACGAATTTTCTGCCCACTCCTTCTGTGCCACTCGATCCAAGTATGCTGCAGTTCGTCCCAGTCTCGGCTTCTCGCCATGATTGTAGTAAGATCTAATCAAAAACAGTACAATACTATAAAGGAGATTTATTGGAAAATTGCCTCACGTTAAAATACAAAAAACTTTTCGTTTCAATATTAATACGTAAGCACACGTTTCTCAAGATAGGATTATTTTAATCACTGAAATGCCTCATGGTCAGTTTATAAAAAAAAAAAAGCTGCAAACATTGTACAGTGGTTTATTATTCCTTGGCTTTCATCATGATTCCACTTGTTATAGTACGAATGTTTCCACCTACAAACATAAATTGGTAACCAAGTCCTTCACAACTACGGTAATTACAAATATTTTTATTTTTCTGAATTACTTTATTTAAGAAGAGTGATTGACGAGCTTTCCAACGAGTATTTAACGATTTTTATTGCTCCACAGATGATTGAATTACACCATCTGGCCGAATATCTCAAAATCTCGACTTTTTCAGATAAAAACTGCGATAACTAGAGAACCATTAAAGCTATAATATAGATATAGATCTCATTCGATTTTCAGTTTACCAGACTTTTCAAGTTGCAGAAAAATAATGTGCATGCATGTTAGAGCATGAAAAAATCGTACAATGATTGTACAGTGGTTTATCAATCCTTTGCTTCAATAATGATTTATGGAGACTATCTACTGGGCGATTACAAGGGGTTATTATTGAAATAAACCAAAATGAACGCTAACTGAAAATTGTAACACAATTCCAACAAGCATTTGGATTTTTTATTGTCATCCGGCCTTAAATAAATCAATATATGAATTAAAAATTGTATTACACTCACCGGGGTCTAATCGGAGGTTGCATTTTAGTGGATCAACGTATGAACAAGTTGTCGCACTGTTGTACACTGCAAGCATGTCGTTAATCAATCTGTTGTACTGAAATTGTAAAGACAGCTGGTTGATTATTTGAAATTGAAAACGACACAATGATAATCTAGTAAATCAAATGCCCACACGTTATATTATACCATAAAGAAAGATTATTTCTGTGCAATGAGGATTATTTCTGTGCTATTTCTGCGCAACCGTTTTTACCCTTTTACGCCTTCCATTAGCAAACAAAATGAACAAAGAGCTCATTTTACGGAGAAGGAACTGAAATTCTGCTGTTTGAACAGTTGATTAGTGGGTAAATCAATTTATTACTTTAATTAGATACTTAATCAACGCATTAACTTAATTTCGTTCATTGTTTCCATCTAGAGTAAAAATTATGTTCAAATGTGATAATAGAAAAACAATTCTTCTGTCAACGCTGTTTATAAAGAAGTGAAATCGTTGAGTGAAAATTTAAGTACGTTATTAATATCTGAAAAGCCAGCCAGTCCGGCGATAGATTAACCTGCATAGCTTTAAAGCTGTGCGGTGCTTGTTCATACTTCTGTAGGGGTTGAGTATACTTTGGACATTTTCATGTCTTTGCTATGGCACACAAACTCGAAAAGCATGAAGACAAATCGTTATAAAAAAGCGTAAGAATTTTTTTTTTTATGATTTCCGCTTACAACTTGTCTTTGCTAAGGAAAAAAAACTTCCTCATTTTCCATGCCACAAAAATCCACTCGTTCGTAAGCCCTGAATCAACTACATATTTTTATGTATTCACCTCACCAGTAAAAATCCCGATAACTGAATTAAAGGTTACTCATAAATGTATATGTGAAATACTACCTATGTCCGACGGGCCTACCAGAATACTGGTCTCCTAGCGGTTCACCCTGGAACGTCATTGTGAGGGATTTTTTGTACCCAAAAGGGAAAGAGAAATGTAACAACGCCAGTCTGATTTCGTAATTCGTAAGATGGCGTCAGTATGTTGTATGAAACAGGACAGTCAGGGAGTTCCGCGGCCCTCGTGTTAATTTTGATTTATTCTCAATAATAAATTCCGTTTCGTGCGTTTTATTTCGCAAATTGTAAGTATCCATTCCCCATCGTTTGCATCAGAAGTGGGATTTTCGCGGATTTTTTGCGATGGAAGACGATAATGTTGGTGAAAAGAGCGACGACGTCGGGAATGAGCCGGATGATGCATCCGAAGTGGACGCTACGGAATTGAGGGCCGGGCGTGTGAATACGGACTCCCGTGACTACGTTATTTCGTTGCTTGAAAGTCAAAATCGGCAGATGTGCGAGCAAAATCAGAGACTTGAAAAGCTCCTTGGACAAGCGTTGTCAGTGCCTTCTCGCGCAAATGCGATCGTCAAAATCCCCGATTTTGATCCAAAACGCGACGGTGAAGATCCGAAATCGTGGTGTGCGACCGTCGAGTGTTGCTTGGACGAATCTGCAAGAAAAGGTGGTTCGCTCGTCGTCACTTTGGGACAAGCGCTAAAAGGAGAAGCGGCCACGTGGTTTACGTCTATCGTCGGTCCCGACTTGACTTGGGATATTTTCAAATCAGCATTCCTCGCCCAGTGGGACGCGACCGATTCGCCGCCTTGCGTATTTTTCGCCTTTCTTCGTTCTCAACCGAAGGACAACAATGAGTCCTACGTTACCTACGCGTCCCGAATGATTCACAAATTGACCGCAAGTTGGAAGGGATTATCACATGAAGAGATAGCAGTTGCGGCCATCATGGGGCAGCTAGCTCAAACCGACTCAAGAGTGCGCAGGTTGGCCCACACCGAGCCGATCGGGACGCGTGAACGCCTGCTGAGGGAGTTGCGAGTTCTTCTTTACAAACGCCCGGGAGAACAGGCGGATGAACACGTCGAGCCAAAGAGGAACCGTTTTTCCCTACCGACTCCTCACTTCAGGACGCAGTTTCGTCCTACAGGCGCGCGTGAGGGATATTCCAGCGCGCATTTTTCGTTGCAAAACAGGCCCTTCTTGCCTCTTCGACCTTCGTCTTCGCAGTTGGGCCAACGCAGGCCTTCGTTTTCTTTTCGGCCTCCCGCTCCTACCGGAGCTAATCAAAAGCCAGAGATAACCTGCTATACCTGCTCAGAGAAGGGCCATATTTCAACACAATGCCCAAACAAACAAGCTGCTCGTCAAAAGGACCAGGGGCAACAGAAGAAAGTTGGATTGTGCCATTTCAACCCCGTTGGTACTCTCGTGCATAATGTAACGAATGCAAATTGGATGTAAAGTCAATAGAACAGCCGTCGGTTCAAGAGTGTGAAGAAAATTCTTTTGAGCCACTAATGACAGATGATGAATCGGAAATTTTTCAAGAATTGCTTTCTAATTTTTATATTGACGGAAATAATGAACACTGTTTTTCAGTCGGGTGCATCGAAAAACCATTGACGTTCGATAATATTACGACTGATATTACCCCAGAACACAGAGTTAAATTGATCAAAATTCTGGAGAAATACCATTCAAATTTTATAACGGGTATTCCAACTTCACGCATTTCAACAGGTGTTATGGAAATTAGATTATTCGATTCCAAACAATTTGTTTATCAAAAACCATATCGAATGAGCCCTAAGCAGCGAGAGATGGTTCGCGAACGAGTCGCAGAACTGGAACGGGCGGGCGTTGTCCGTCCAAGTCAATCGCCTTTTGCGAGTCCCGTTCTCATTGTTCCCAAGAAAACAGGTGATTGGCGAATGGCAGTCGATTACCGAAAATTAAATAGCATTACAGTTCCACTAAGATTCCCTTTGCCATTGATCGAAGACCAAATTGCTAGATTGCGAGGTGCTAAATTTTATTCCCAATTAGATATGCTTTCGGGTTTTTATCAAGTTCCACTTCATCCCGATTCGATTGAGAAAACCGCTTTTATTACGCCCGATGGCCATTACGAATTTCTAGCAGTTCCTTTTGGTTTACGAAATGCGCCTAGTGTTTTTCAGCAACCGGTCATATCTGCTCTTGGTGACCTCGCTAATACCTACGCTGTAGTTTATACCGATGATATTTTGGTGATCGGAGAAACTCTTGATGAATCCTTACAAAGGTTGGATAATGTCCTCTCAGTTTTAACTTCCAAAGGTTTTTCATTTAATTTACCCAAATGTTCCTTCATTGTTACAAAAGTTACTCACCTTGGTTATGAAGTTCAAAACGGAGAAATTCGCCCAAATTTACGAAAAGTAGAGGCTCTTACTCGTTTGCCACCTCCTACTTCTTTGCGAACGTTGCGTTCATTTATTGGACTTGCAACCTATTTTCGAAAATTCATACCAAATTTTTCGTCTATTATGGCCCCTCTTTATAAATTGATTGTGACAACTCAAGCGGACGAGAAAACGTTTTTATGGAACGACGACCACGAATCAGCCCGACAAACTGTAATTTCTTTGCTCACAAGTTCACCGGTGCTAATGATTTTCGACCCCAAGTATGAAATAGAACTGCACACAGATGCCTCAGCTAGTGGATATGGATCCATTCTTCTGCATGTAGTTGATAAGAAACTTCGACCGGTAGCGTACTACAGTAAACGAACTACCTCTGGTGAATCAAAATTACATTCATACGAATTGGAAACAATTGCCCTGGCAAAATCGGTGAAACATTTTCATTGCTATTTACGTGATTATCCATTTACTGTTGTAACTGATTGCATGTCTTTAAAAGCTACGCAAAATAAGCAAGAATTAATCCCGAGTGTTCAAAGATGGTGGGCTTTTCTTCAAAGCTACAATTTTAAAATTATTTACCGACCTGGACAAAAAATGCTACATGTCGATTTTCTTTCACGAAACCCTATTGGCGATGATGATCCCGAAGTAGGAACTTCTACCGTGACGAAATTAAAACCTTTTACTTTCAATGAAATTAACAGACTGAACACTCATGCTACAAAATCGGCTGATGCGAAAGTCCGCCCTCACGGCCGTAAGCAATCTATGGCTAAGGAATATCAATCAAATGCTCGTAAACAAGTGCTCGCAATTTCTGTCTCTTCAGAGTGGTTATTAGCCGAACAGCAAAAAGACCCTTTTATTTCAGAGATTGTTTTAAAATTTGACTCGGATGAAATTGATGATGAACTTAGTAACACGTACGAAATTCGATCTGGTATGTTGTACAGAAAAATTCAACGTAATTCACGCACACTTTGTTTGCCTATCGTTCCGCATTCGTTGCGATGGTCTATTGTGGATAATGTACACAGTTCAATTTTTCATCTTGGTACGGAAAAGACACTGGAAACACTATACAATTTTTATTGGTTCGACCACATGGCCAAATTTGTCAAAAAATTTGTAGAAAATTGTGTCACTTGTAAGTTGGCAAAACGAGATTCCGGTGGTGCACGTCAGATTACACTTCATCCTATTGAAAAGATTCCAGAGCCTTGGCACACTGTTCATTTGGACATATCTGGTAAGCTGAGCGGAAAGAGGGATACCCGTGATTACTTGTTTGTTTTTATTGATGGCTTTACCAAATATTGCTTGTTATTTCTTACTCACAAGTTAGAAGCTAAAAATGCAATTCAGGCATTACGATCGGCCATATCTTTGTTCGGACCGATGAAACGTCTAATCGTCGATCAGGGACGCTCATTTACCTCTAGAGATTTTCAAAACTTTTGTTCTGAGTCACAGATTGAACTACATTTTATAGCAACCGGTTCTAGTCGTGCCAATGGGCAGGTAGAACGTGTTATGGGAACACTGAAAGACATGTTGACAGTCGCTGAGAGCGATCAGCATAAAACTTGGCAAGATTCGATTGGTGATATCCAACTAACTTTGAATTCAACTCCACACGCCGTAACTAAAGTTTCGCCAATGCAGTTAATGTTTGGTTTTGTTTCTCGACCACGCACGCTAATAGTTTGTCACCAAGATAATGATATTAACTCTTGCGAAGATATTTCCGTTTTGAGAGAACAAGCATCTGCCCGAATCGCTAGACATGCTGATTACAGCAAGAAAATGTTTGATAAAAATAAAGCTAAAGTGCAGCCTTTCCAGGTTGGCGATTTGGTATTGTTGAAGTTGGAAGAACGTAATCAATGTAAGCTTGATCCGAAGTATAAAGGTCCAGTTAAAGTTATTAAAATTTTACCCAATGATCGGTACGAGTTGAAAACCATTGATGGACGACGTACTTACAAGTATGCCCGTGATCGGCTTCGTAAAGTACCAGAAGCGGCTGAGATAAGCGATTTAGCTGTTGGTTCTTCTGGGGCCACAGCGGATTTGGATGATTAAATGTTGGTCGTGTGATGTTCTTGAAGTGTTTGGGTGTACTGATCAGATTTTCGGGACTTGAGGCTGGATTAGCTTTTCGCTTGCGATGCGTCTGGTCCTCTCATCCCATCCAGTCACGTGTCGCTTGCGCTGTGTCTGGTGCCATCGCCTCTCACTTTTCGCTTGCGATGTGGGTTGCTTTGGTGTGTTGTCTGTCCCAGTGCGCCTGACCTCTTCCTGAACTTGTGTTCTCAAATGTGGCTTGTCATCTTTTCATGCTTGCCGTTTTTGTGGCATTGGTTTGGCTTTGTTATAGCCCGTTGCGACCTGGTTCTTCTGACGGGTCTTGTTGTGTTAAGTTGCGATCGTGCGTGATGCAGGTCGCCTTACGGATTGTTTGATTCGATGACAACACTGCTGTTTTACTTGATTCATATTCTCATTTGTTGACTGTACCATGCTTATCTCGGTCTGCTGCTGTTTTTGCTTTGTCTGTTATGCTCGGTGCATGCCGGTGCGACATTTTGAAGGTTATTGTTTGCATGCCTTCCTCCCTGCTGTATTCTTTTGCTATCATGTTACCTGTTAGCGAAATTGTTTGACTGTTGTGCCGTACTGTGTTTAGCGGCGGCCATAGTGTTACGTTGGTGGGGGCTACTGCCGTGTGCTCTCCCTTGTTTCAGACTCCTCTGGTTGCGAGGACGCCACCATGGTCAGGAAGGCCGTGTGAAATACTACCTATGTCCGACGGGCCTACCAGAATACTGGTCTCCTAGCGGTTCACCCTGGAACGTCATTGTGAGGGATTTTTTGTACCCAAAAGGGAAAGAGAAATGTAACAACGCCAGTCTGATTTCGTAATTCGTAAGATGGCGTCAGTATGTTGTATGAAACAGGACAGTCAGGGAGTTCCGCGGCCCTCGTGTTAATTTTGATTTATTCTCAATAATAAATTCCGTTTCGTGCGTTTTATTTCGCAAATTGTAAGTATCCATTCCCCATCGTTTGCATATATAAACATTTTAGTGATCATCCGTGCTGCTATGAAGTTTAAACAAACGTTGGAAAAAAAGCGTTTGATGAAATTCGAAACATCCAATTCAAATTATTAAGGAGTTTAATCTTGACATTAATCCTTTTATTAAACTCTTACCGATTTTCACAAAATTGTAAATTACAAAATAAATGCAAATATTAGCTATTCTTCTATTTGACTACTAAGATATTTTTTCTTTCTATATTTTTACTTGTTGGCGAAACTCAACCATGAAGAGCGATATGTCTCGTTCGACTCGTATTTAAGCTACCCAGAGAATTTCCACAGATGGAGGTGCTGGCGAAGCACAAAAAATTGTCTTGCTGAGTTGCATTTTAAATCGTATTTGAAGCAAAAATGTTTTTTTATCTCATCCTCAGCACACCCGAGCGGAAAGCATCAATGAAAAAATTGCTCCTATCCCCAAAAGAGTTAAACGAGCTGTTTCAAACGATTGGAACAATTGCGTGGATTTTTTGAAATCGAAGGAAAATTCTATAAGTAGATTGAAAAATTCACCCTGTCAAGTTGATCTCTTGGGAGCGCTGCGATTCCAATGACTTGAAGATGCCTCAGAGCTCGCCACAAATTCGGGTCTCGCACTCGCTCGCGAGGAATTTTGCACACGACGTCGCGTACGCTGGCTTGCGCTTCTGTGTACACGAGCTGACTTTCCAACTGCGAGTAGAACAAAACATAGGAACGGACTGCGTAAAATTTCGTTTGATCGACTATTGAAAATCAGTTATTGTTGAATTCAAATCAAAATTTATTATTAATATCAAAATTATTATTATCAAAGTCAAATTATTATCAATCAAAATTAAAATCATTATTAAAATTAATATCAAGATTGTTATTATAATTGTTATTATAATATCAAATGTATATAATAATTAATAATCAAAATTATTACAATAATATTTGATATATTATTATAATATCAAAATGATTATTATTAAAAAACAAATTATTATTAATCAAAATCAAATTATTATCAAAATTAATCATTGTTGAATTCAAATCAAAATTTATTATTAATACCAAAATTGTTACAGTCAAAATCAAATTATAATCAATTTATTAAAATTATTATTAAAATAAATATCAAAATTGTTATTATAATATCAAAATTATATAATAATTCATAATCAAAATTACTGTAATAATATTTGATATTATTATTATATCAAAATTTTTATTAGCAAAATCAAATTATTATTAATCAAAATCAAATTATTCTCCAAATTAGTCGCTGTTGTGTTCAAATGCTTCGCCTAGCAATCAGCATCGAATACATTAATTTTGACAGGGAAGCGATTTTTGTTCCAATTGAAAACGCAATAGCGGCTATTTATAAGAGGAAACTCATAATTTCCACACGCGAGAGGATTTGACGTGGAACTGTGGGAACAATTACCAGCCCGTACCCACAAGTCGACCTTGATGAATCATCGGGCGCAGGATTCACCGTGTAATAGAAGATTGCAAGGATTTTTATAGTAAAATATCGCATACAGCAACGTAAAGCAGATTTATGCAAAAGGATGATACATTAAAGCGCAAAGGCTCACTGTCAGCTATAATGGGATTGAATGATTATGGTAATGAAGAGTTCTGAGTAAGGCATTAAACTGCGGATATAAACGAACAGTATCAGTTCAGATTATCCGAGTGTTCTGCAGTTCAGATTTGATATAATTCTTCAGAAACTCGGACGACAGGCAATTAACGTCGATTACACTATTCAGATAAAATATTTCTACGGTCGTACTCGTTTTTTTTTTTTTTTGTTTTTGTTATTTCACGTGCCATGCTCGATGATATTGTCAAGTTTACGGCAAACTGGAGAGTTTTAGTGCATTTATTGTTTTTTTTAAAACGTAAACGTAGGAGTTCTGCAGAATCATATTTCTCTAATGAGATGATCTCATTTCTGATGGAATGAAATTATTTCTCTTATTTCTCTCAGATTACAGAATACTTTTTGCGTCTATGATTTGGAGTCGCATCGTGTAAATAAATACTTCTGTGGCCTACTACAAGCAATCTCCTCGACAACATTGATAGCCATAAGAGAAAATGATTGGGTATTCCATTTTTTTTAAATAAATATCATTTTCGAAAATTAATTATGTTGAATATATTTAAAAATATAATTAATCGTCGGATTGTGATAGAAAAGAGGAAAGGTTCTTTGTAATATTTCGAAAAAATCTTGGTCACAGATAAAAAGAAAGAATTATTAGAAATCCTTTCCTCTTTTCTATCACAACCCGACAATTAATTATTTAGATCAGGAGGGCCATCAACCAACTCTATTTAAAGATATATAACTATATACTGTTACATTGAGTGTATTGTAATCTATAGAAATCGTTATAGAATGGAGGATCAGGCAGATCTAGTCGAAATCGTAAGCCCAAAACTACGCGGCTGACGTCCTCAATGGGCCGAAGTGTCAAGGCCTCGGCCGTGGGAAAATCTGTACAGGGTTCTCATCCGCATTTTTATGAAAGCCAACTCCTCCCATTTCAAACATAACATCATTACGACAAACGATCAACCACCGGGAATCGCTATTAGGAATAGTTAACGCGATAAATACGACTGTCCAAGATAATCACGATCAATTACTATTTATAAATGGTAATAGTTTGTGTATCATCCGGTGAATGAAAGAGCAGAGCGTAATTGTGCAGCGTGGGCGATAAAAATCCAGTCACGACGTGATGAGATTGCAATGATGCGATGGAAACTGGTTCGCTATTATGAAGACCGCATTGGAAATATCGACGATGTGAGAAACACTAAATTGAGCCGATAATTTACCGTCAGTAATTGAGACGGCATCGCTGCCAAGTAGGATAATACGAGTGCTTCACTGTCGAGTAAATCGACACGTCATATTGACGCAGGCAAAACCCAATCGAGCAAAAAATAATTGTGGGGCAAAAAATGCAAAAACGCTACAAATTATTATACAGTGGATTCCTTTGCTTCAATTATAATAGAAAAAGACTTCCCAATTGTGAGAGAAACTATTCCAAATATTTGAGAACGTTACCACCAAACAACAGATAGGTACGAGTAGACTATAAACTCTTGGCAATTGTCGTAATTTTTATTCTTTTTATAACTCTCCAAAACAGAAAACAAAAAAAAAAATTAAACAAAATTTAATTTTCCGCCAAACTATACAGCTGAAGAGAGTGTTAGACGAACGTTCCAACGAGTATAGAACGATTTTTATAGCCCCGAAAATTCTCGAGTTACGCCAAAATTTCTGAAAATCTCGCACATTCTACACGAAAGTTGCGATAATTTGAGAACCATTAAAGCTATCGACCCCGCTATGGTCTCATTCGATTCAGCGTCCAAAACTGTACAAACTGATATGAAACACACAATCGATCAAACGTAAAAACCTTGGAAAACAATCATTTTCCCCGTTGAAACCCCCCAAAAAAATACCCTTAAAATTGAGGTAGCGACTTGACTGAACAGTTGAGACGTTGTCAGACCAAGAATGAGTTTTGGTGAAAATTTCAAGAATTCAACTATTATAGTTTCCTCAGAAAAATGTTAACGACGTACGGTGAAAATTTTTTCATTTGGATATTCTAAATGCCTAGAAATGCGTAACATCAATTTTTGATAAAGGGAGCCATTTCTTCTTACGATTACAATGGTTGATCATTGAATAATAAACCAAAACGCACGTTTAAAAATTTCGAGTATAGGCGTACTCAACAAGTACTAAGTGTATGTGAATGCAAAAATTCGGGAAATCGAATCGGTGCCCCAGATGTGGAAGAGACTGGGAAATATACTACCCATATCTCGAAATAGCTACTGACCAGCAGGCGCGTATTCAAACATTGACGTCCCTTCATAGAAGAGGCGACATCTGGACACATTGGATTTCCACTCTAGACCTTTCTCCACAGGAGCAATATATCCCCTTAAAATGTCCGGAAATGAACTGCTGAGAAAGAAAGGTACCTACCTGCGAAGGGATTCCCTGCAAACACTAAACGCTCCTAGCTCAATGCACCGACGACGGTGAACGGTATATCAACCAATCCTCAACGCTGGTACTTGATGAGATACCAGTTTAAACGTTGAATTTATCCCGACTGCTGGAGGGAGACTCCAATTTTCAGATTTTTAGTTCTAGTCATCGTTAGCCAAAGATCGTTGATACCTAATACACCTTTTTCTGAACAACGTAGGCAAAAAAGAGGGAGCAATGGAATTGAGCCATTGTCGGGCCAAAATGTCAATTTAGCTATTATAGTTCAGAAAGGTGTACGGTGGACGGACAGAATTTTATTAAATTGGATACTCGGATTCTACATGCCCTGAAACGTAAGACATCAAATTTTGAGGAGGGATTAGAAAAAAATTCTTGGGCGATTACAATGGTTTATTACTGTGTAGTAAACCAAAAATTCTGTCCGTCCTCCGACAACACTTTTCTGACTCGTCAGCTAATCTCTAAAGCTGTATCGTTAAGCGACTAATTCATCACTCAATTGGATAATTAAGGAAAATAAAAATAATTAAAATGTGGATAGTTGGTATGCAGTTTTTCCTTATAGTTGTAAAGGTGTAAATTTCCACAAATGTTCGGGATAGTTACTAACACAACTGCATGGTCTTCTAAAATCATATTTGAAGCATAATTCAGCATTCAGCTGAATAATAAACCACTGTACAATCGTTCGCAGCGTTTTTAACATTCTAGGGGACATTTTTGCCGATAAAGGAATTTTTTGGGCTTGTTGGTTCTATTGGTTTATTATTCAATAATAAACCATTGTAATCGCCCAAGAAAAAAAATTTCTAACACCCCTCAAAATTTGATATTTTACGTTTCAAGGCATGTAGAATACGAATATCCAATAAAAAAATTTCTGTCTGTCCGCCGTACGCCGTCAACACTTTTCCGGCCAAACTATAATAGCTAAATTCTTGAAATTTTCACCAAAAATCAATCTCGGTCCTACGACGGCCCAATTCTTGAACCAGATCTCTAGCTCAATTTTGAGGGTGTTTTTGGGGGGTTTTGAGGGGGAGAAAATTCATATTTTCCAGGGGTTTTCAGAAAAATGTGTATTTGGTATCAAATGACATAGATTTTTGGACGCTGAATCGAATGAGAATATCGCGGGGTTGATAGCATCATTGGTTCTCGAGTTATCGCAGCTTTTGTGTCGAATTTTGGAGATTTTCAGAATTTTGTCACGAGGGTTCCAGTAATTCCAATTAGCGTATGATTTAGTTGCGTAAAAGTTCACGACTTTCCCACTCACCTCTCTTACACCTAGCAATCAGAAAACACTCGCTTTCCACGATTTCAAAATGTCTCGAATAGCCCTCTCGTTTCTACACTGTTCGTGAGCCGCCTTTTAGCGTCATTTAGTACGCGCATACCCAATGGTAAGTCAGAGCTTGACAACTAAAGTCTCCCATAGTTTTGTCATAAATAAGGCACTTCGGGCGAACATTTACCTAAACTAAGGATTCAGGTCACCGCGGGGCACGACCGCCCAACCTGTTTATAAAACGCATGCTAACTCATGTTCTTCTTCACAACTCACATGTCAAGGGCGAACACATAATCAGTTTATGCCAAGCAACCGTATGTGAGCTATGCATTCATTATTACTATTCATACCCGCGTTCGCGTATATCACCTGAAGATCATGCAACGAATGTCAGCATGGAAAAACAGTCGTATTTTCATATTCGATGCAGAATTCAAATCACGTTCGGGCGATCTTTGTACTACCTGTTTTGAATCAGGTCTCTCATAAAGCCAAGGTTGAATTTGTCATTCTCTCTATATTTGCCGACATAAGTAGCAGTTTAATTTACTTTAAAAAAACTCCTTGAAGGTCACGAGTTCAATCGTCAACTGAATAATTTTTGAAAATTATAAACTTGTAAAATATGGAACGACTGAAAGTTAGCTCTCATAATCGAAATGAAATAATAGAAACAATTATCAATATTATAGAACATAAATTTATACTAGAAATTATTAATATTATTATTTTTAAATTCTAACTACCAATAATAACTATTATTTTTAAGTATTAATTTATTACTATACAATTATTAACAGTAATAAAAATCAGCATGAAAATTCGTTACACATTCTTATAGGTTACAAATTTTGTGCGGTGTACAAATCATCCAAAAATGTGTCCAGCATTTATTTTTGTGTTCCCAAAAATCTAGTACCAGTTAAGGCGACTCTTTCGACTAAAAAAGGCCTCGGTTCGCAACCCAACTACGAGGCCGATGTGGCCAAAAATTAAAAAGAGCGGCTACGAAAACGCTTTTGGGTGCTGGAGTGAAGATACCCAACTATGCAGTCGACACAATAAATTAACTAGGAGGTCGAAATGACCATGAAATGGTGGGAGAGTCGCTCATGAGCAAGACGCCCTCCTTCATTTATCTCACCCAGTTTCAAGTATACATTTTCAAGTAAAAAATATAGGGAAAAACCCTGTCAACCTCATAACTGCAGAATGCAAAAGTAGGAAACTCAGCCTTGTCTTCTCTCACATTCGTGACGTCTTTCGGAATTCCATCGACAACTCTTCAGTATCACAATAACTCGAAACAGCGAACAGAAGAATTCTTTTGGAAGACAACTCCCATTGTGAGCAGGACGCCCTCAAGACCTGCGCACGTTGATGTTTCCCATCATCCAATGTCAAAGACTTTGACGCAATACTTGCAACCCCCCAACCTTTGCCAATGTCTTCTCAGTGTCCGGTATCATCTGAGCGGACTCTCCTTCGTATTCATTAGCAAGGCTGCTTCATGTCCTTCTGGTCATTACATGGCTAACACAAGCGAACGCAACTATTTAAGCGCTTAGTGGACTCGAATGTATGATAAGCTGGCCTCAAATGAACTGCCGCCGCATAAGGGTCGATAATGCCATTGACAACGAGTAGATACGTTCAAGAGACATAAGTAATCAATTTTCAGTGCCTCGTGGTGGTTATTCTGTTTCTGTTTGTGTTTTCTGTTTATGTGGCATCGAGGGGGATGTCTTCGAGAATCACTGTACAAGGCCAAAAAATCAAAAATCAAAATAGAAATAAAAAATCATTAAACCAAAATCAAAATAAAAAGTCAAAAAATGAAAGAAAAAACTACTAAGTAAATTAAAATTAAAATTAATTAAAAAAAAAAAATTAATCAAGTTCATCAGGCCTTTTTTATTTTTCCCTTTCCCAACAAGAAAGTCTTGTAGTTGGGTTGGTTAGGATGCCTAACTTCCGTGATTTTAAGGACATGAGGTATCTTGGGTAGGAGTTTGTAGCTACAAAGCATACCTCGGAGCACACTCCCATGATTTCGAACGCGTTAAGTGTCTGGGTAAAGTATAGAGCTCAAAAAAAAAAAATTGTAAAATAAAAATAACAAATTACATGTACCTATACAATGCCCCAATGGATATTTCCCCCGAAATTTTCCCCCATCAGAAAAAAAACCCTAGATCTAAGAGGAAATGCCCTCACTTGGCAACACTTCAGCCATCCTACAAAGGAGTAAGGAAACGTCAGTTTGCTTTGCTCTTCAATGGAAACCGTATCAAGAATGTCCATCGTCGAGCTAGGTGGAAGAGTCGACCGTAAATTAATCACTCAAGCCTTCAACAATCGGAGCGCTCATTAGTCAAAGAGTTCTAACGAGATTCGCTGGAGGCGAATTCCTCGAAAAAATACGTCCCAACTGATGTTACCAAGGCTATCTCGATCGCGTCCCCAGTTTTATCGATCAATTTTTTAATTTTATTTCAACGAACAAAAATCACAATCCTTAGTGCAAGAACGTGAAAAGCAACTGTTCTAGGGCGCACCTGAACAGCTTCGACAGTTGATTGATGCGGTTTCCTATTCAGAATCATCCAACGTGAGAAATGGTCTCGAACGTGAAAATGGGAGCGGCTCGTAATAGATACACAACAAAACGATCCGACACGGGCTTTGTGCAAATATGCGACGGAAAAAGGATCGCACGGCGCGGCGCAGATGAATGAAGATGACGCATCTTCCAGCCAAGGGAATCAAGGTGTATAAATGGTAATGAGGTCACGAGAAAATGACCGCGTAATAAACATATCTAAGGCCGCTCCGACATAGTTTCAAGAAGATTCTACTCGAAAAGAGAAAAAAATTCGTCGCCTTAAATTGAATATAGAAGGAAGTGAGAGTAAAATTTGCAATTGTTCATTCCATGTGAAAGGAAGCATTATAATCATCTTAAGACTGAAATCTGGAGAGAAAAAAACCCTAGCCCATTTCTTAAAAACATACTAAGCAACAATCTCCGTCGAAAACGAATTAAATTTGACAAAAATGTCACTATTCACCCAGCGAGCAAAAGCAGACGTTATTGATTCATCTATGACTCCTTGATATCTTAAAATCGTCAGTCGATGATTCTTCTCAAAAATCGTAATTTGAAGTTTTCCTCGGATGAATCTTCATCTGTAAATTATTCTCAAAAAAAAAAAAAAAAAAAAACTTCGTCAAAATTTTCCCACATGGATCAGTAGGGAAAATATTAGTTGAATTTTTATACACAGTTGAATTCTTTAGTTTATGAAATTTTCGTTATAGTGTTTAGATAACGCGAGATTTTTATCGTACTACCGCGAAATTCAAAATGTGAGCTATATTCCTTGAGTTTGGTGCTATTGAGCTACATTCCTTTGGCGATTGAGCTGATTAGGGCTGGTCATTAACTTGTGACAAATGAGTTCATTAAAATCTGGTCAAACAACAGTTCATGAGAACCTTAGTTTACTTCTTTACCCAATAGAACGAATCTCTCGGAGGAAAATGAAGAAAAAGTAATTTGCATCGCGGAGAAACTTGGTAATTTTGTCGAACAATGCGTTCAAAGATATATAGTCTAATTGCTCTGGAGAGTAGAGTTCAAGGGCGCCCGTTCATCGACCGGCTTGAAATACGAAATTTTTTATTGTTTAATTGCGAGACAGTTTGTCACGCAACACGTCTTAACGAGTGAAAAATCGAAGAGTATAGTTCAAGAGACTGCTAGAATATTAAAACGAGTATAGAACGATTTTTATGGCCTCATAACACTAAGCTAATATTATCGTAAAACATTGTATTTTTAAAATACCGAAAACCCGAACACTGCCCTCTTTTTCGTTCTCTGGACACGTGACTACATTTTCATCGCGAAGTGACATTCTATCTATATGGCAAATTGCCTCTTATAATTTTTTTTTTAATTATTATTTTTTCATTAGCTTCCCCTTATATTATTACATAATTACCCTAGTGAATCGTTTAGAGTCTATAGAGAAATATCCATAGCCCGTAAAACGATCAGGTTTGTTGGCTCTGCACGTTTCCATGGCGGGAAACCGACCCCATCGCGTCTCCTCAGGCTTCCAGACGAGAAGTCTTCCTTGTTCCAAGGTTCATCAACTCACACATGTTTCACAACTTCAAGGTGTGGGAAAACCTCGACCATCTCCCTCCCCGAGAGACAACAAAAGGATACCTATCACAATTAACACTAAAACGGTTTCCAACTCTTCAGATGGTCTCATAATTTAATGCCTTTCTATCGCTGTGCAACAGGAATTAAATCTCGAAATTCGATTCAGTCATAGTGAAAACCATTCACTCCTGTGCTGCGAAATTAAGTTAACGTCTTTACAGTACCGGAGGGATACAAAAATGTTACATTATTTAGAGATAAAAAGTTAGATAATTATACTGGAGAGAAATAGCAGATACATTAAATAAATGCGACCCAAATTTTCACGTTGTTATTGGCCCGTCTCCTGCGAGCTTTCAATATATAACGAAAGCGAATAAAAAATAGAAAACCTTCACCAATCAGTGTAATGGTATTTTTTTCAGCGCTCACGAATCTCAACAGCTTTAAAAATCTAAATAAATATTGGCTGAAAGTATGTATGAGTGTTACCTATAAAATCCTAGCTTTAATTTTGGAAATTAAAAGAAATAAAACTGATGAAAATTATAACAGTGGCTACGGAGTTTTCCCCTATAGTTACCAATCTGTTTTTCGATGGGAAATTAATATAATATTTTTAAATAGGAAAAAATCAGCCATTTGTAACTGGCTAAGAGTACGGCATACCTGAAATTTTCTTGAAGGTCAAGCAAAAACCAAAAAAAAAAAAAAAAACTGATAGCTACCAAAAATTTTTTGCTCGAAGTTTCCGTGAATAATTTTCATCGTATCGATTTCATTTAACGGATTATGGAAATAATGTACAAGTAGTTATACTAAGTAATTCTATAAGTAGTAATATTACAATAGTGTATAGTGTGTAAATAGTGTTCGGTAGAGCCCGATAAAGGAATTATTTGATCCACTTCGGTTTATGGATAATTCATCGCATCAACTTTCCACAGAGAAAAATTACTTACAAAAAAAAAAGACTTACGGCGGCAAGTTGGGTAGCTTCGTTTATGTTCGTTTCGAACGCCCATTGAGCGTCCACGTTGGCCGTGCAGTGTTCGGAAAGGACAGAGTCGATTTGGTACAACAAATTGCGGATTTCTTTGTCCGGTATGTAATCCGTCCTAATCGTTCCGGGTGGAGTTCCGTCCCTGTCCCTGAGAAGTTCACGGCCATCAGGACGCACTTGTTCCGGGTATTTGCTCGGATCGAAATACCTGGAACAAAGGAATTATACGATTTACAATCATTTTCGTAGTTAGGTTCGATTAACCGAAATCGTCATTGTGTTTTATCAACTTCGATCCAAATTGGCGCAAATATTCGTTCCAGGAAAGAAATGCCAAAAGAAGCGACAGCGCTCGTCAGGCATAAACAGATGAGTGAATTACAAAATAATATATATTTCTCCCGCACAACTCCAGTTAACTAAGAATTTGACCACATTCTAAATTCATCGCCTAAATTCATTTTTAATTCATTAAGTTATCGACAAACATTTAGAATTCGCTCTTGATACATTTTCTTTTGTTTCTCTTATTATATTATATTATATTATACCAAGCTGTATAGAAATTCAAGTTTTTCCCAATGTAAAATAGTAGATCGATTTCAATATATTTCTTCAGTTACATTTTTCAGAAATAGCGTTATACATTTAACTTACCGATAGTAATTTATTATTTAGGTCAAACATTGATTTAGAATAACTTCAAGTTCTGAAAAGTGTCTAAATTCTTCAATAATCGTAACAAACCATAATGACTATTTAAACATTTTACAAACTTCGAGACTCTTTTGAAAATACAGAAATAAGATTGTAGACGATTTTCAGGCGAATTCGGAGTTTCGGGTTCTATTTTATTTAATTAATTTATTTTTTATATTTTTTCAGGAACTTTTTGCTCAAATATTCTCCAGTTTACTAGGTATTTAGTAACCTGTTGGAAAACCATCTTCTCAAGATCTTTAACGGAATTTTAAAAGCATATTGCAGAATTTCCATGATTAATTAAAAATGATTAATTTTTGAAAGAATTTTGTCTAAATATTTACAAGATTTAATTTAATAATTTTTTCTTTTATTTAAAAAAATATATAATTGTCTAAATAATTTGTGGGAATGGTTATTTTTATGCAATTAATTTGAAACAATGCATCAACCAATAATATTTTCACGAATTCTGTGAGAATCAATTTCATTCAGTCTATCGAATAATAATTTATATAGGGCGTATTTAGATCTAATCAATATTTAATTATCTTGGGGATTTTTTTAGGAATTGATCAGAAGTTTTGGACATTTTTTGTGTTTTTTAGGGGTCATTTTGCGGGGATTTTTAGAGGAGTTGAGGATGCAATTAATTTTAGTGCTTTAGGGGCTATAATTTCAGTATTTTTAAGAAAAATTTGTTTCATAATTTTTTAATAGTTTTATTTATTTTGTAATCGTTTCATTCATTTCTGCAAATTTAGTTTTATTCGGTTAATCGCGATTTATTTTTGTCGGCGTTTTGAAAATATTAGGATTTTCAAAAAAGTTTTCGGGAGCAAGATTTTTGTAATTTTTTGATATTTTCATTCATTTTTTAATTGTTTTTGTCATTTCTTCCTTCGAATTTCGTTTTTATTCAATTGTATCGTCATTTATTTATTTTTTCTGAGTTTTGAAAATATGAGGACAAGGATGTAATTTTTTATTAATTCTATTTATTTTTTAATCGTTTTGTTCATTTCTTCAAATTGAGTTTTCATTCAGTTTAATCGTCATTTATTTATTTTTTCGGAGTTTTGAAAATATTAGGATTTTTAAGAGTTTTCGGGAGCTAGTTTAAATAACTTATAATAAATAAAAAGCCCTTCCATCGACCAGATATACAGATTTTCGTCGACAAAAGATCCCTCGGATTTTGAAAACTCCGACGCGGTCTTTCGTAAAAACAAACCAAAAGTCATTTCGGATGAGTCGAATTCATTTGGAGAACTCACTTCGGATTTTGCGTGTCGAGAAAACGATTCAAGAGATCTTCATTTTGTCGAACGTTCGTATCTTGAATGCGCGACGGTTCTTGGACGGAGTATTTGCGAGAATCGCGCTCGACGTATCGATACGGATCGACGTAGGACGTGTCGACTTGCGGACTATCTTGCCCTCCGATACCTGACGAACCGCAACACGATCGCGAAGTACCGGCCGCGAAAGCGATGCAAAATATTATAAACATAGTCATGACCGAATAGCAAGTTTTACGCGAATAAAAAACCGGCTAAAAGTCAACGGACAGTCCTTACATTCATGAATATCAGTTTTTTGTCACGGCACGAAAAATCGAAACGATTGAATACAGTCTAAGTGAAACTTTTTAGCCGGAGAGACTTCACTTTGCGAGCGACGCCGGGCCAATGAAGAGCTAGTGCTTGTCGCTTAGCGATAAAACGACGGCTTTGATGCCCAGGAGGGGACCCCCATTGTTTCCGTCTGGGACCCCGTGCGACTTATCATTCACAGAAAACTTACCACGTAGAGTATAAGGTGATTATGAAAAGTGTAGGTAATACTGCGCTTACTATCATAATTAGGCTGAATAATCTAAGTAAATTGTGCCTAATGAAGTACTGTGTGGAGGGCAATTGCGAAAAGAAAAAGGTAATCCGAATTTTCCCAACTCCACCGGCGAAAAATTCCCAACATTAAAAAAATAAAAGCCAATAGGAGTCGGTTCCTGCTATAATATATTGATTCAATATTCCCGACGATTATCAATGATTATTGGTCTCAAAATCATGCTGATGACAGGTAACACGTTGGGATAATAAACCAGGGATGTTACCAAACTTGTGGAAGATCGAACTTTTAGGCTCCTTTTAGCTGGAAAATATAACATGGGACGACAAAATTATGACATCAGTGAGTTTTGAAAAAATCCAACTAGTTTTATTTATTTTTACCATTATTTTTTTCTAATTTAACGGAAAGAAATTTTCCGATAAAGTAGCAAAAAGATTTAAAAAAAAATCAAAATCAATATCTTCATCAAAATTTGGAATAATCCATATAGGGATAATACGAGCACGTTTGTTCCCTTACTTGGGAGAAATCAAACATCTCATGGTTTTCCCTTTTCTAATTCTCCCTCCCTTTATTTTTTCTCCTTTTGGTTTATTAGTCAATACTAAAAAAAAAATTAAAAATAAAATATTTTAAAAAAGTAGGTAATGGGCCGAGAATTGTTTTCCTAAACCCGTAAAATTTGATGTTATACGTTTCAAAGCATGTAGAATCCGAATATCCATTTTAAAAAATCCTGTCCGTCCGCCGTCAACACTTTTCTGACGAATGAAAGCTAAATTCTTAAAGTTTTCACCGCAAACCAATCTTGGCCTGACAGCTCAATTCTTTGACCTAATCACCACCTAAATTTTAAGGTTATTCTGAGGTGGAAAAATCGTATTTTCCTACGTTTTTTCAGAAAAAAAGTGTATTGGCCGCGAAAAAATCAATATCTTTGACGCTGGAGGTTAATGAAAATTATCCCATTGTACAAAAATTGGCTTGTTATCTGGGCTCACCTACTGCACTTCCGCATGATTGACTAATTCGTGCTTTTTTCTATTTTTGGGTTCACCTAGCTATTTTTTCAATAACGTTCCGCCCTTGGTACGAGCTTCTTGATTTCATAATTGGTTATTCCAGTTACCGACTCAAACATGGAAGTACTGTTTGATCTATGCATACCATTGGTTTGCATTGATTAGTGGCCGCGGATTCTATATTCGATTATTTCGATAGCTTACGCGTTCCATCATACCAACGTCAAGTATGATTGCCGCAATTTTACTTATTACTGCCAAAGAGCAGCTCTATAAATTTTTGTCGCGCGACAAAACCCCAAGAGAGAAATGTGCCTCAGGTTTATTCTCTGCCTTAATTATTGGAATGACTTATGACTATCTCGATAGCATACGGACCGAGTCGAATGACAATTGATGACTGTCCAGCTTGCACGCTAGTTTTTAACCGACAGAGATAAAATTTTATCTGCTCCGGTAAACCGCACTCAAATCATTAGGTTCTGAAGTGACAACACCTGAGGGCGGAACAGCTTCAAAAACCTCTTACACACGAATTTTATCGTTCACAGATGATCCTTTGTCACGTTTAATGCATCCGCGCCTCACGATTCCGTCGTTATTTCGTTCCAAGATTTAAAACGCTCAAGTTCAAGTTCGAAAGTGTGAGAAAAATACGGAAAACTGTACAAAATGAGTTCGAAAATGGCATCATCGTACCTTCATTTCCTTCCACCGGCGATTTTCATTTCTCTACCGGCCACATTTATAATAACGTAAGTAAAAGAGTGTCAAAAATTCCTCATTTGCAATAATGATTTAAGAAGATCGTCCATTTGTGATTATTCCGAACATTTCTGAACGTTTTTATATATCTAACAAGTTTGGTAACTATAAGAGGAAACTTCAGAGCAACTAACGTAATTTTAATTTTTTTTTCTGATTATCTAATAAAAAGTTAAAATATTTGCCTAACGGTAGAGGCAAAGTGTTTAACGACCGTTCCAACAAGTATAGAACGATCAACGATCAAACAAACCTCGAGTTATACCAGAATGGTAAATTTCTCGGAATCTCGAAACATCTACAGAAAAGCTGCGTTAACTCGAGAATCATCGAAGCTATCGACACCATTATAGTCTCATTCGATTCAGCGTCAAAAAATCTATACATATTGAACACACCAATTTTTAAAAACTTTGGAAAATACGAATTCCTCCGCAAAAAAATCCTTAAAATTGAGCTAGCGGTTTGGCTAAAGAATTGAACCTTTGTCAGATTGAGAATGGTCGACTGTGAACTCGATTCAGACCACTTGTTAACTGATCAGTTCCCTTTAGGTAACTCCATGTACTTTTATTAATATTGAGTTCATTGAATGCTTAGAGCTTAGTGCTATGCTACAGCTTAAACTACATGTGCTTACAAAACTTAGGCAAGCAAAACTACAAATTGCTAATTACAAATAAAATAACTAAATAATAAATCAAATTAGTCCTATCATGCTTGAAAAAAAAATCGAAAGTAAATTAAAAATGACTAATTACCAATATATAATATATAATTACCAATAACTAAATAATAAATCATATTAGTCCTATCATGCTTAAAAAATCGAAAGTAACATAATAACACGTTAGAGCGTTTGAATGAAAATAGAAACGAGAATTAACAGGCGTGAGGTGATAATACCCGCATAACACAGCTTTCCAATCTGCATTTCGTAACAATAGTTCATGCCATTCGCCAATTATTGCTCAATCCCTCGTGTCCTTCAAACTGTAATTAGTTCAACCCATAGGGATGAACATATCGAAAGCCATAATAAATTATTGCCAAACAGGGCACACTTTTAGAATGAAACATTCATCTTTTCGGCCCGAAATTTATGGAAATTACGAAAAAAATAATTCAAATTACTATTCGGAATTTATCTATTAAGCTGTTAATAGTTTCAGGTTATAGTGAGATAAGATTGCCTGATTTTAGGTATTTCTGGTCCGTGCATGAAGATCACGTGTATCCCGTCCTACCGAATATCAGCGAGACGGGAGCTTTGCCCCCAGAAAGTTGCTTGTTCGGGATGATGCTCAATCTCACAGCGTTTACAAGTTAGTATCGATCATTATCCTTTCAAGTAAAAAAATGCTATCTATTTGGCAGCTCGAGCGCGAAAAAAATGACAGAAAATTGAACGAAGAAAATTCAATGTAGGATAATAAATACACATACAATTTTGCCAGATATGAAAAACGTGTTTTTTTTTGTGTATGGTTTTTTAAAAATATTTTGTAAGCGACAGGGAAGGGTTTTTCATCCTCAATAATACCTTTCGTCAAGCCTATGATCGACTCCACAGGTTCATTTCGACAATATCAATAACTTTTTCTCTTTCCGAAAACAAGAGCTTGATTTTCCTTCTTCAATACTGTACCCAACCTCAACAAATCCAGAATGAGACATTTGCATGCTAAAAGGCGACCTTGGAATAACAACAGCTTATATTACGCGTGTCGCAAGTTCGTCCTCATAACGAATTCATTTCCTGGAAACATCTCGACCAACGGTGTACATTTTTGCATGAAGCATGACCTTGGTTACTGGTTAGTTCTGAACTCAACGAAAACAATTCGCCACTGTCCCCAAATATTAAAGGATCGAAATTTTTCCAGCCTATGCATCGTCGAAAATATGCACCATATGAGCAAAAAAGCATTTTAGGCGCATCATTTGCGAAAAATATGGAATGATGGCTATCATTTGGAAACAGTTCAGAAGCTATAGCCGATACAGTCTTCGAATAGGTACTCTGATTACTCCATATTGGTTTCCTGATTATTAATAATTGCTACTTGCTATATACAAATATTTTCTAAAAGAAAAATGTCAAGAAATTGTTCACATTGAAAACCCCCTTGTCTCAACAAGTTTTCACCATACGAGTTCGATACGGAAACTATTGCTTGAATTATAATCAAGCCCGGAGGATCAAAAATTCGTGTTGAGTAAATCCTATCAAGCCAATCTCGTTATCGACCAAAGCCCAAAATCATATTGCAGTACCTATGTCTGCAAGTGCTTCCACGTAATGCAAACTATGCAAAACTGGAATTGAAAAAAATTTAGGGAAAAACTATTGAAGGCACAATTAATAAAATAAATACAAATTAAAATTTAAAAAATTATTAAACAATAAAATGATAGATAATCCATCACTTCATTCACTATTGCTATAAATAAAATTGAAATAATATAAAATGAACTATCGGAACGTTAGGTGTCATTCAATTATAAAAATGAAAAAACAGAATAAACTAGGTATCGGAAGATAAAATTGAATTAATATTGGAGAGAATTAGTGCATTTCGGGTTTTTTGAAAACGCAAACGTAGAAAACTGGTCTCCCCCATGATGTACCTAGTTACATTGTATACGAGAAGGTATAAAATTAATTTTCTCCTTGATTTTTTCAGTGCTATTCTCCATCTACGTGCGGCATAAAGAAGTTGTTGAAGTGTTCAAGGCAAAAGGGGTGAGAGACGAAGTTTCGAATGCTCCGCTGTTCAACAAAATCGCTACTATTACCGGTGTGGTCGCATGCAGTTCACTAGACGTAATGGCCAATTTTCAAGAGGCCACAGAAATCGGATACGTCCACCAGCTCGCCTCAGTTATTTGCATGTACAGTTCGACTATCTACCTCATCGAGCAGGTAAAAATGCTGCTTTCGACCAATAATCTCTATTAACAGCAAAAAGAACCATTCAAGAATCGTGTCTGCAAAGGTTTTGAGGTCTGCAAGTAGCAATGGATCTCCCAAATTGTCACAGAATTAGGCCCAGCTCGACAACAAGGATTGTTACTTCTAAGGGGTGAACAGATTGAAATCGAGATGAAGGGGGTGAAGGCACCTCTATATCACATTACATCGGAATAAACTGATTTTCTATTGTTGAAGGCGATCCTATCCCGCTGGCTGGTACCTGAGATCAGCGGTATGTGGCTGGTTCACATCAGGTGGCTATTAGGAGCCCTTTCAGTCGCAACTGTACTCTGTGATACGTCATTTACCGCCATCTCTCTAGCAAAATATCATTTAGACAATGACACGTCAGCATTTAGTAAGTCAGAACCGAGACATTGATAGCTTTCTAGCGCGAGTAATCCTAAATGAAACAGTGGGAAGATATTAAACCTTTAAGCAGGGTTCACAGGCCTCCGTCAAATGCGTTTTGCGGCAGTGCGTTCAGCCTTCTAAAACAGGGTTCACAGGCATCCGCCAGATGCGTTTGCGTTTCGCATTTTATTGGCTTGGTGATAGCATTCCCGCATCGGGTAATCAATCGAAACACAGGATGCGAACGAATTTGACGGATGCCTGTGAACCATGCTTGATTGACAGTCAAAATTTCGAGGTGGTTTTTGCTTCAGGTCCAATTACGTCATTAAATATTTCCCCGCTCTGATGGATCTGCTCTTAGCAACTAGCAAGTGCCGATAGCAACGAAAGAGCGTTCCCCGAAAACTCTCTCATTAGTTGCATCGCAATAATCAGCTGACGCTTTGAATAAATTGTTGTTTATGAACTGCCTCTTTCGAGCTTACGAGTCATCTCCACGTTTTGCGGGATTCATTGCAAAAAGCTTCGACGCATTTGACGGAGGCCGCATTTGAACCCTGCTTCTTAATCTGAAAATTGAATTTGATTACTTCCGCAGTAAACACAAATGAGACAGCTCATTGGACACCTGATGTGCCGGGATATACGTGGCACTGCCTAAGCTCGATCAGCCAATGGGTCGTCGTTATTACCCTTGGCACATACATTCTCACCTTTTACTGGGACTTCAGGAAGATCACGATATTCGCGCCAGAACTAGAGGTAATCATGGGAATACTGCTGTTCAGTAAGCCCCACTACAATTAACCTATCCTTCATCGAGTTTGCTCTTTCTTTACCCTGTTCTGAATGCGAGAGAGGAATTGTGAAACTATCTTGCATGGTTCATTTAAGTATTACTATTGAAGACGCGCATTAATCTCAATGATTATTATAACTTTCCAGATGAGGACTGAGCCTATTCCAGAACCTGTGAGGACGATCGGCTTCAAATCGGTTGAATAAATATTTACTAAAACTATCAGCGCATCGTCTAATTCTAGTGAAAGAAGTCAATTACCTTGGTTTCAGCGGTCGAGATTCGAGAAACAGCCATCAAAATCAAACGCGCAATGAGAATGAGTGATATTAACACTTTCGAACAGAGAATAACTAATAAACAAGCGAGTGCATGAACAATGAAGTACGATGTTCAAAGTTCGAGGTAGAAACGCGCAATGAGAATGAGTGATATTAACACTTTCGAATAGAGAATAACTAATAAACAAGCGAGAGCATGAACAATGAAGTACGATGTTCAAAGTTCGAGGTAGAAACTAGGCTGGGGTTGCCTGTTGGGACATCGACGACTAAAACATCGATGTATCGGGAAAGTATCGATGCTTAGCATCGATATATCTACTTCGATGTTTTATTACATGGATGATTGAGTATTTTTTCCCAATAAAAGCCCTTTTTTATCTCTTGTGTAAATCATTTGTAAAATTAGAAAATCAGTAAGGACATTGTGGAAATTCTTTAAGCTTCTGAATCTTCCTTTTATGTCTTTCCAATTTCAGTTCTTAATCAATTTGTAGTGGGAAATGAAGGTAATAAATGTCTAATTTTTACTAGATGGGTGTATTCATGATTTGTTCAATTTTTGGTTTATATTCAATAATGAACCATTGTAATTAAATTATACAGTGTCACGATGAATAATCAACATATCGACATTTTGCCTATTCCGTTCTATTTACTATCATGAATTATGTCGTATGTTAATTTCTTCATCATTGATTATACTGTATACAGAATAAAAATAAAAACCTTGAATAAAAATGAGAATCCTTCCTACGCGTTGTGTGGAGCAAGTAATAAAGCGCCATTTTGAAAACGATTGCAGCGCTACAAACTTCTCTAGTCCGGCTCCTGAACTAAGATGAGTGCTTCTCTGTGGACTCTCCCTTTCTCTATGCTGAGGACCGAACCTTCTGTTGCATTCTGTTGTCTCCTCAATTTCATTGTTCGTTTTAGTTATCGGCCAGCGCCCGCAAGCGCCTCGTGTTTGACGAAATAGTACCAACCGGTATTTTCCTTTTCATTGCCAATTCCCTGTGATGGTAAAACCGCGTTCTTCTGAATCGCTAATTGGTTTCGGTAAGTAATTATCAGCTTATTCACAATCGGCAGTTGGAAGTATATAAAATAACCTTTGGACTCTGAACGAAGATACTTTTAGAGCCTTAAATGGAGACACCGTGCGATTTTTGATATACCTAGCCGTTTACTTACCTCGCTGTATTGAAATGCGTTAATTCAATCGAGTTGTTGAACTTCAATAAAATTATATTTTAGTTAATTCAATCTATTGAATATTTAATTTTTCATTTGGTATAATTTTTTTTTTTAAATTTATGTGCAATATCTAGGTAGGTACGTACTAACGATTTGATATTGTTAGTTGCCAAATTATAGTTTTGCGCTCTTTTCTTACCCTTGTAAACTATACCTACTGTGCTGTATCACTATGACTGGATATGCGCGTGTGGGACCGGAATCGCGTGTATTCAATTTTTGGAGAGTTTTAGTGCATTTTGCATTTTTTGAAAACTTAAACGTAGGAGTATTGGTTACTTCATTGAATCATACGTTTCTTATGGTTACCGCCTTGTTGATGGCGGATTGTTGTGACCATTAGAGACATATGATTTAACAAAGTAACCAAATCTCCCACGTTTAAGTTTTCAAAAAACGCGAAAGTCACTAAAACTCTCTATTAATTAAATTGAATACACCATAATTATACTGTGAAACAGTTGTTACTCCAGAGAGCATAATCTTCAGGTGTTGAGACTTGTCAAAAATAACATCTTGGACGTTGGAAAAATCGTTATTCATGAACCGTTTCATTATTAAATTACCTATTGTGATATTGAAATGGTAAATAGGCCATTCGATTTAATTTTAAATACGTTTAATTACCGAGTTGATTTCAATCCTTGTTATAAAAATAATAAATAAGATACAATAACTCCCGCTCTTCTTGAAAATTCAATGTGACTTTGATAAAAAAATTAACATTTTTGTCTACAATAATAATGACCTCTCGTCGGATAGCACGACGTGATTTTGTGAACCTCTGTCCCGATTTGAGGATTCGATTCTTAGTTTTACCATCAAGAATACAAGACGAAAGGGCACGTTGGAATTCTTCCTTCAAACGCTGAATATTAACGTTTTTCGAATATTGCTCGTCAATCGCAATCGTTAGTCCATTTGACGCAATAGTTACCGATGACTCATAACTTGGAAAAAAAACCCGCTGCAAATGATAGCACGGTGGTTTATTCTTTCGCTTCCGTCACGATTCAGAAAGACCATCACTTTTACCTAATCAGAAGTCTTATGAACGTCCCAACCTACAAAAAATTTTTTTTTTGCTAAGGGTGAAGCCATTGGCAACTATTCAATATTTGCATTTTCCCTGTTACTTACTTTGAAGTAAAATTAATTGCCGAACGATACAGCTGAAGAGTGTTCGACGAGCTTTCCAACGAGTATAGAACGATTTTTGTAGCTCCGCAAATCATCAAGTTACACCATCTTGCCAAATATCTCAAATTCTCGAAAGTTTCACTTGAAAATTGCGATATCTCGAGAATCCATAAAGTTATCGAATCCGTTATAGTCTTTTTCAATTCAACGTAACAATTTATATCAAACACAATTAGGTATGTTTTAAAAACTTTGAAAATGCGAATTTTCCCCCCGCTTACCACACGAGTATTCTTTTGAGGAAACCTTTTTTTTTAATCTTGACATTTTCACCAAAAAACATTAATGGCCTGAGTGTTCGGAACATAAATGTGTTTGATGTCAATTTATATAAATTTGTGGACGAAGAATCGAATGAATCAATCAATTCTTCAATGAGTCAATATCTTTAACGGATCTCTAGTTATCGTTGCTTTTATGTGAAATTTTCGAGTTTTAATAATCCGGCAATATAATTCGAGATGTTCTGGAACTATAAAAATCGTTCTGTACTCGTTGGAACAGTCGTCAAACTCTCTTCAGCTGTATCGTTTGTTGAATAGTTCAACTTTCAATTTGATAATTAATAAAAATAATTAAAATTTCCAATCGCTCTGGAGTTTTTTCCTATTGTTATGAATCTGTTGATAGTCTAGTAATGTTCGGAATAGTTACGCTCGCAAATGTATGGTCTCGTTAAATCGTAATTAACGCTAATGAATAATAAACCACTGTTTAGTCATTAGCAGCGTTTCACTTCGGTAACCTTCCTAGTAAAATTTGACAACGTGATAGTTTCCCATGTTTCCAACCGCATGGCAGTGATATTCTGAAACGTGACGCCGAATCCGAGACCGCCTGACCCGAGCGTCTCGAAGCGTCACGTGCTCTAGAACGAGCTGCGTCGGCAGTCGCCACAATCGGAAATCAGCGAGAAATTACATGCGCTCAGACTTGAAAGCCTAGAATAAAGGCGCCTTCTTGATATTGATGATTATGCTGGACAGAAAGAAGCTTAAGATTAGATAGTAGTTCAGTAGTTCGCTGAGAACAAAAAATCAATTATTGTCTATTTGAAGTCGGAAAGAAATTTAGTTCTATAATAACTAAATATAGTTCTATTGTAAGTTCTATTATAGTAACATATTCTAGTCTATTATAGTACTATGAATTATTATATAGTAATTAGTTATATAGTAATTATTACATAGGTAGTAGTATTATTATATAGTAATTATTGTATAGTATTATTCTATTATAGTAACATATTATGGTCCACAATATGAATGATGGATAATCGAACCTTGAAATATTATGAAGCCTAATAACCAGGGATAGGGTCGTATAAATGCACGCTTTTCCTTGGCCAGGCTTTCGAAAAATATATTTTCTTCATAACGGCTTGGTACAGGTAGGGTCACGAAATGACAAATGTCCAAAAACTATTAAAGATAGAATATTTAAATCCTCGGAAGTACTGCAAAATTCAATCACGTCATCTTATTTTGATACGAGAGACATTATTTGAAAATATTGAATAATTTTTCAGGGATTTATGATAACTTGTCACCTATTGGCCATTATTATAGAGTAAGGACAGAGGGGCACTCAAACAAAGGGACACTTTTTCAGAAAGCGAGCAGAGCGCTCTAGGAGCAAGCGCGCGAACTGTTTAAGTAAAGCAGATGGAGTAATTCATTCGAATATCAACTTTATTGAAGCAGTTTCCTGTTCTTAAATAATATACTATGGCTTTTGAAATTTTTTCTGTTTTTTTTTTTTTTTAAGTACAGGTTGTTGAACTATACGAATAATAACCAGTAATTTCCTATGTTCTGTGATGTTCTGCGGCGGAGGAATAATTTCAAAAATCCACTTTCATTCCTAGCAATCCGTTTTTGTCATGTTGTCTTTGTTTATTATGATAGGAAGACACGAAATTGGAACTCATCATCAGTCGAGAATTTTAGGAGCTGTAGAAATCGTTCTATACTCGTTGGAATGGTCAAACATTGTTCAGCCGAACCGTTAGGCGAAAAATTTATTTTTTCATTTGAAGATTAACAAAAATAAAAATGATAAAAATTACCATAGTTGCTGCAGAATTCCCCGATAGTTACTTGTCTGTTGTTAAGTGGAAACGTTCACAAATGTTATAAACACGAATGGATAGTCTTCGCCAATCATTGTTGGAAAGGAATAATAAATCACTGTACAACAATTTGCAGCTTTTTCATTTTGTAATCCATTTGCCCCGCTTTGCTCTGTATTATACACAGGTCAAAAGGGGAAAAGCAATTATGCACTGTGAGATAGTTGCTTTTACCTAGCTACTCGAAAACTGAATTATCTTCCTTGCTAAATTGCTAAACAGAATGATAACACATGCTGATATGAATTTACGATGTTCTTTCGTTAGAAAATTTTCTTGATTATTAATGAATATTTATTCTCTAGAACGGAGGGCGAAGTTCGAATCAAACCTGGCTTGGTGGTGGGCAAGCAAAGATCCTCGAGTATTCGTTTACATGGGCTGAGACGCTTTCATCGGCTGATCTCTCGTCATCTACTCGTAAGTATCAAGTAACGTTTATAATTCACGTTACGTGAATTCATAGTTACGTTTAATATTCATTTTACTGATTAAAATTCAAACTAAAACTATTTATCACACAAACTATCGCTTGAATTGCAAATAAAGCTTAACATCGTTGAGCTCGCGTTTTTTTTCCAATGAAATTTTGGGGACACTAGTGAACCGATATTTGTGTTTTAACGCTCAAAAAGACCGTTATAGTTGCGGCGAGAACCCCTACTAGATTTTTTTTGCTTTAAAATACCACCTTTTATGCGAAGGAGATGCAAGGAAGGAATTGATTTGGAAGGTTCTGATTACTCTGGCTATAGGTGTCAGACTGTTAAAAACTTTAACAGTTTCTCTTGGCCAACTACTGAAAAAAAATTTAACAATTCCACTTTGAAATTAATTCGAATTTTATGGAATTAAATTAAACTCAAAATTCATTCATTTAAATTAAATAAAAAATACATTAGTTCAAATTTCAGTTAATTTGTTCATTTAATCTTCGTTCATTCAAAATTGATTAATCCAAAATTAATTCGAAATGAAATTCCAACTTGTTAAATTAAAGTACTCATTCGAAGGACTAGATGACTGCATTGGCAGATTTTGAAGTTTAAAAAAAAGTGAATTGGATTTTGGCCAAATGACAAACAAATACGGAATTAGGAATTGTTATTAACATTGTTACGGCACTTGATAAATGTTGATAACAATTCCTCCCCCGAAATGTTACTGGAAACATTGTTATTTTTTCCGTCAACATTGTTAGTAACATTGTTGGCGACACTGAGTTTTGTTATCGAGCCATGAGCGATAACAAACTGGCATTTGTGACTAACATTGTGGATAACATTGTTAGAAAACTAGACCCAAATAAAACAATTGGAAGAATTCTTGGCAACAGAAAACTTCACGACATTGTTGCCAACAATGTTGGTAACATATTTTCTAGATCATCTCATTTTGTTACAAAAATTATTGTTATCAACATGTTATGTCCATATTTGGTCTGTAAGCAACCTCAAATCTTTTTGGGGAGAGTAGTTCAGCTTTCAAATCGCCAGTACTTGGCCATGTTGGCCGCCCATTGTTGTCCAGTAACTCCTTACACTTGACCACAATCCCCATCTTATTTATCCTAGCTGGCAACACCGCAATTTTCCAGACCCGCCCATTCCTTGTCGGCTTATTTTGATTATTTTCTGCTTTGTATACTCAAATTTCCAGATCGTTCCCCCTTAATACGAATTCTTGAACGTATGCAACTATCGCCTTTCCCGATCGAACCTCTCAGAACGAAACGATGAATCGGGCAATAAAGTGAACAATAGGACTAGAACGGAGTGCTTCGTTATAACTTATTAGCGAGCCAGCAGTTACAGCGTTACAGAACAAGGACAAGTCTTGATTGGTTGTCCTCAATAGAACGACTCGCAATTTCGAACGTAATAATCTGACTTATGATTTTGAAGAGCAAATTCTCAAGTGACGATTTAAATTCATTGGGTTATATTTAATATTGGTAAATCGTTATTGTAGGAGGCTAGATTTTTTTGCTCTTGAGCCCAACTTGTTCCAGCTGTAGGATAAAAAAAATTACCGACTTCTTTCTCTAGGAAGTCGAGATTTGCTCAGCTATCATACTTTTGCCAAGTCGTTTTACAAATGGAGGAATGATAAGGAAATTCTTTTGGGTGTCGCTCTTTTTCTGATATTGTTGTTTTCTGAGATTGAGAGTGCGACTTTTTCTTCATATTTTTATTCCTCGGCCGAGATCTTTCGCCCATCCGGGCATCTAGCGCCCTTCGGGGACCTATGCAGCTCTGAAGATGCCCGAATGGGCGAAAGATCTCGGCCGAGGAATAAAAATATGGAGAAAAAGTCGCACTCAATCTCCCCCTCATCCTGACAAGATAAGGAAATTGGTAAATGTTGCGATTGAGGTTGAAGAGAGGACACTAGTGCGATTGTCCGATTCACAGACACTTGAAGTACCGTCATTCAACTTTTGAGCCGATAGTGTTCAGTTGTGTTAACTAGGTATGCGATTCTACTCTTATCGCTTGAGGGTTGAGTGCGTTTTACCAGTTATTCAGATTCTCCGTGATAATTGTGAACTCGTACGTTCGAATCGAGATTAATACTTTTAATGTTGTCCTAATATATATTCTGCACCTGATGCTAGGTGAATTCGTTAAAATGCCCCCATCGAGGTAAACTAAAATCCGGCAAAATGCAAAATTCCTAACAAAAATGTCATGCTAACTAAGTCGAACTTACTTTGCAGTGAAGGCATAAAAAGAAGTCGCTCATAATGCTGAAAGTTGTGGGAGCATCGTGGGAGCAAACCCGGTTCACTCAGATTTTGCTCATCGTCGTTATAATTATTGCCATTTTCGCCATATTCTTCTACGAAGCGACACCGTAAGTTTTCATAGGCTACGATCACTTTATAGTATTTGGTCCACAGAACGTGGCATTTTGAGTAGCATGGACTTGGAATCATTCTAATATTTTTTATTGTGGGCAGGAGAAACGACGATGGTTGCTATGCTGCTACTGCCTATTGGGGCCCAAATACAGGTTTCCGCCTTGAATTCTGGGGCCAAAACAATGACCCAAACGACATCAGGCTGCAAGTCGCCCGCGCTTACTACAAACCACATCACAAACAGACTGGGTTAGTTATTTCATAATTAGAAGCCATAAGCGATGTGTTTTCACCTACTAGTTAACTGTCACTATTTTGAACTAGAAAAAATAGAAAAAATTATTAGAATTATATAGAAAAAATTTTAAACTAGAAATTAAAAAAAAATCGACATTGAACAACGACGAAAAAATTACAGTCACTTAGAGATAAACGCACAAAAAAAGAAGTTTTTTAAAAAAATCAATGAAAACCTTTTTGGAGAATTAGAATTTATTTTCCAGAAACCTTCTGTATAATGGAAATTAAATTATAATTCCTTTTCCTGTTGAAACTGAATCATCCAACGAATTTAGGAAGCGCGATTTTATAATGCACCGGTGGGCTGGCGTAAATAATATTGTCGAAAAATAACAGAGCCAAGATATTGATCGATAAAAAAAATTAAATTTCTGTTTTACAAATAATGCCGTCTTACCTCACGACATACCATAAGAGGGGAAAAATGGGATTATTGGGAATTTCCTGCTTTACCGATGTTTTCCACGTAGGCCGTGGGGAGTATTGGTTACTTTGTAAAATCATACGTCTTTAATAGAAACCACAATCCTCGGTCACCAGTAGAGGTGTATGATTTTACAAAGTAACCGATTCTCCCCACGGCCTCCGTTGAAAAACACTGGTAAAAGCAAAAACTATTGTTTCTGTCTGACGACGACAGTCTTCCAAATTTGGGAAGATTCTTAAGTGATGAATAAAAAGTGGAAAAAACTGTCTTCTGACAAGGGGGAAAATCTGAAGAGGCACGAGAGAGGATGATAACAAAAAAGGAGACGATCGTCAAGAACAGTCATAGTTAGAATCGGTTATTGAGTTAGAGTAGTAAGTGAGTTAGAGCTGTTGTACAAGCAGAGAAGTTGTACTTGTGGAGGCAGTGTTGCCTGAGACCGTCGACAAGGTGTAGAGGAAATTTCCCAGTGCATTCCCACACCAAAATCGATGGCTTATTTAATTTAAATTTTCTCAGCGCAAGCGTCAGTCAACTAGCAACTCAAGTGGCTTTACAAAAATTCTCTTTTGTCATTTGTAGCAGTTATTGACACCACGAATATATTTTTAGTCGTTGGCACTAGTTGATCATCAGATATTGGAACCTAAAGGCTCTTAAGTAGGACGCAGTTTGAATGAAAATTTTCTTGCTGGTCTATTGTCTATCAAGTTTGAGAACTAGTTGTAACTAATTAAGTCACCCAACCTTCAAAACAAAAAAAGGTACACTATTTATCCACTACCATCACGCGGGGGGTCAGAGAGTGTTAGAGCGTGTCCCCTGTGCCGTGCCTTTCAGGATGCCTTTTCAGAAATAGTTTGCAAAAAATTGATATAACCTTCCTGAGTGTTAAATTTGTTATTGTTTATCTCAGTATGGAATTTTTTTCAGTTGGGCCTCGATGGAAATACAAACAAACAAACGTTTCGACGATGCTGTTCAGGCAAAAGCCGCAGGCCAATTGGAAGGCAGCTTAAGCTGGCAGCTGATCTGGTGGCATTGGCAGAATACTGTGGGCTCTATTTGCATGCGGCGGGAACACTTTTGTCAGGAGATCAAACGGATTTTGGAAGACAATTATAAAGCGGTGAAAGCCAAGGCAGTTCAAAACGACTTGGAAGATCCTTATTGGCATCAGGTATTGGTCTTGTGTATATTTCCCATTAGAAACGTTTCTCTGCCAGTGTCTAAATTCTATTCCATCCTCATCCACCTCAAGAACAGCAAGGACTCAGTGTTTGTTTCTTCCTTTTTCTGTTTACACAATTTTTGGTTAACCAGATCAATACAATGCACAATCGTAAGCTAAGATCATGAAAATAGCTAAATTTTCAGGTGAACCTTTACTACATTCAACTTGAAGGACTGTTCGAAGGTTGGGCATTGGGAAAAGGGCGCAGCCGCAAACATGGAGTCGAATCCCTCACGTTTGCGGACATTTTGTAAGTTTCGTTCCTATTTCAGTTTCGAGTTTGCCGATCTTCAAAAAAATATTATCTTGTTTTATCATTGATCAAAGCGATGTCCCGGGGTTCTGGTACGGCAGAATATTTACGCGTACTATTATTTATTATGATCAAAAGACGAATAATGGACAGCCAAACAAGGGCGTTTTGATTGGAGGTTTGCCATGATAAACCAACCTAGCAGAACTTGATGCTTAGCCCTTTCAGAAGTGCAGCATGGATCTAATAGCGCTTGCTGCTGCTCCAAGTCAAGAACTCATCTTGCCAACCAGGCAGTTTATATCTTTCACCCAATGTATCTTCTTGTTAGTGCAGTTGGCATTCCATATCATGGACGTAATCATCACTATGGAGATCTGATCTTGCCATTTAGGCTCCTTACCGCTGTAAACCCAAGCTGGCCGCTGGTTTGCCTTCTTGGGCTTTCAATGTTGCTTTATACTCTCTCAGCCTGAGAAAGGGCTCTTTTAAGCAGTAAAGAGGATGTCAAATAAAACCTAATGACAAATTTTGGGACGTCTTGTCAGCAATGTGCGATTCTAGGAGTCGCAGAGTCGGTCAACTAGAGTAGTTGCCCATCGTAAGTTAGACAACTGCTAATCTCCTGTGGCTGTGCAACACTCGTCTTTTGATTTTGATGATCTTGAGTAATGGTGTACTGTTTGAGTTAAGAAATAAACCCTTGAATAGCTGAGAAAAATTGATGGAGAAACAATTCGCCTGTGTTGCCTGAAGCAGCTCCGAATGCAGCTGCAGTTTCATTGCGTTATTCATTTCTCATGAATAGTTAACTGATCATTAAATCTACTCATGTGTTTTCATGCTACCTACCCTACCTATAAGGATACGCAGGGTAAGAAAATTTCTACAAATTATTTAATGAGCTCATCTATCCCTTTTTCAAATGCATTTCCCTAGATGGACCATTTTATCTGTAAAGCCCCAAATACTTATGTTTCACTGATTTTCCAGGTGGCTGAATCATGTGAAGGACATCCGAGATCTGGAGTATGTGATCGAAACTGAGAAACACCCATACAATCCGAAAAATCCACCCACCGGATTGGCCGTCGTAAAATATAGGCCCAATACTACATCCGAATTTCTCTTATCTCACAGCACAGCCGGATTGTGAGTACCATAAATTGTTTGCCTCATTTAGCAGCAACAGCTCTTTATTTCTTACCGCTTGTTCCCATTTTTCCAGGTACAGCGAAAGCCTCAAAGTCATGAAAAGATACAATTTCGGATACCATCAAACTGCGAACCGCGTGAGTGGAATTGTCCCAGGACAGAATCTCGCCTTTACATCGTATCCTGGAGCAATTCATTCTCAGGATGATTTCTACCAGAACCACGGAGCTCGGCCGATGACGATTGTTGGAACAAGGATTAAAAACTACAATCCCGAAGCATGGAACAATATCAATCTGGCAACCGTAATATTTCACTTTAAATTGTTCTTCCTTGGTATTCTAGCATTCAAAAATATTTAATATTTCAATACCTCGTAGCATTCCGTTCTTCACCAACAGCATTGTGAAATTAGGACACGTCATCAATGAGCAGAAATTTTTATGTACTTCCACTATAAATTTTTTTTTACGTCACCAAAGCTTCAAACCGTTGAGAAAGAGAAAAAAGTAAATTATAACTCCATTTCATTCATTTGGCAGGTTATCATGGGAGCAAGAGTAATTGCAGCAACAAGATTGGCCAACGATGCGGAGGAATGGAGTTCACATTTACAACGCTACAACAGCGGAACTGGTAGCAGCGCTTGGCTTGTTCTGAGCAGAGAAATCAACTACAATCTGAATCTTTGGCTGACAGAGCAGGTGCCTGGAATGACAAAGGTGCGCAACATCACCGAAAGCTGGAAGCGGAATAATAATGTCATCGTTTGCGGGATACCTCATTCAAAGGTGAGTTTGAGTAAACCAAGGCAGGCGAGTGGTGATGACCGTGAAGGACGGCGGGCAGTGATTATTCTTACGCAGTGAATTATTTGGTTGCAGGAGGTGTTGAATCAAAATGGTTTCATCGATCAACCTCAAGCCATAAAAGCAGCCGAGTATGTGAAGCCTATAATAAAAATACTACAGGAACAAATGGACAACGTTGATGATCTGGAGGCATTGCATAGTCTTGTCACTGATCCATCTATTGTGCAGAAGGCAAGAAGTGACCTTCAGCAAAATGAAGAAGTAGTAGTTTTTGAAAGCATGGCACAAGATGTGAAAGAAGAGGCCCCTCTTGGAAATTCTCTCGATCAAGAAAATTCCGTAGGGTTATTCCAAAAACAGCCGCTCCAAGCAAAATCGGCTCAGAACATCAATAGCATGATCGCACGACGGCGGAAAATTGAGAAGAAAGCGCACAGCGGACTGATCGACTTGAAAATGGCTGATGGCTTTGGAAGTTTCAAGGGAATAGCTGGGCCGTTGTACACAAAAAATAAAATGGAAGGAAGCGTCCCTCCATTCCTGTGGTCTGACCATGAAGACTCCGAGCTTAACTTTCACATCGGACATCCGAACGCGTGGGATTTCCCTTTCCACGAGCCAACTTGGGTTTGGTGATTTTGCCTGTACTATTGTGGCGCTGAATGAGGAAGGAATCAGTTCTCGATTCATAGCAGCTCTATTCAATCTTGATTCAAATAAGATTATGCCTGTTGAACATGCCTTGTATCTACAATGCTTATCTGCATTTCGATCAATACCGGACTAATATTATTCCATTGCTCTACGGCTCCTGAAGTGTAATAACGTTTCTGTTTCAAGGAAAGTCCATTATATCCAATTATTTTGTTATTCCTCTCGACCCATCTCTGCTGTGAAGATTGTAACAAGATAAATCAAAGTGGAATGGTTTTCAAAACGTCCTGGAGTTGATTGATAGCATAAATGATTCTTCCTTCCTTCAGTTCTCATTTTTGTTTCAACACAAAGTTCACTTGACTCAATGGTTCATTGTTGTTGCGCCCAAGAATTCAGCGCATTCCTACTGACGCTTTTTTAGCCTTTAGAGTATTGATGACATGACATCACTAGCTCTTGCGAGCGAATAAAATTCCTTCTCGTGTCATTGGTGTCCTGTTCTTTTCCCTTTTTATTATTAGGGAAAAATGAGTTAGTAGTAGTTGGAGAAGAAAAACAGTCGAGCTGGTGAACGGGATGTTGCAGCGAATGAAAATTTGTCAATAGATAAATAATGTATTACGTCTTCATGGAGGAGGAAAAACATTTCAAGAGACCGTGATGAAATTTAAATTACCTTACAACCTTTCTTCTTCAATCCTGTAGTAAAAAGCTCTTGTTATTCAATTTTGCTTACTTCAAAGTCAATGTTGACTTGTTTTAGATCAACTTCTAACCCATTAGTGATTTCTGTATTAGACTAGATTCTGTCGGAGAATGATATAGAATACAACGGTTTGTAGTATCCGTTTTCTCCGAACTCGGTAAAACTTGAGATGTCAATGCTTGACAATTCGTCAACACCGAAGTTATAGGAGATGAAGCTCTGAAACAAACGGATTTTATTCAGTCCGAACCAGTGGTGGGCATTGTGGTTTCCTAATTAAATTAACTCACTATCATTACTATTAATTGAAAACCACTCTGTTGCATTCAATTCTGCATTGGTTGAGTTCCTCAAACGTCTACTGGGTAACATTTGTCCTGCATGGAACTAATAATTTCCCCCCTAAATTTACAGAAATGCGTTCATCTTCCATAGCTATTATTGAACCTCTTGATAACTAACGATGCCCTGAAAATAATGTAGCAAGGCTGATTTCGACTACCTTCACTATTTCCCCGGCATTGAACGTCCTAGAACTTCTTTTCTTCCTTTCCTTTTCTTTTCGTAATCGAAATTTAGAGTTCATCAAGGTCACGTGCAAAGTTAGTTTCTCAGAGCTGGACATCAAACCTAGAACATCAGTAAGTAAATAACTATAGGAAAAAGGCACGAGGATTTAGTATTGTTCTGGGAAAGCAATTAGAAAATTAATGACTCGATCAAACCAAAGAACCACCTTGATCCACGAAGCATTGCCGTACGTCCTCAGCCAGCGATTGCACAAACTGATCATCTTCACCTGAATTTATAACTTTGCTATACAGGACCGAGGCTTTTTTCGGGGATTTCTGGAATGTATCAACGCCCGTCATACGTACAGTCAGTTTTCCATTAGGAAGTCGAGGGCTGAAAAATAACCCAACTTGAAAAACAGTTGCATTCAGAACTTAGCGCTTTGCTTCAACCAAAGCAGGGTTCATAGGCCTCAGTCAAACGTGTCTGGCAAAACATGGTGGGGACTTGTAAGCTCCACCCGTTTGAATGAGACAGTTTATAAACAGTATTGAACGCAAAACGTCAACTAATATAATATGTAACTGATGAGGAAGTGTTTAAAAATGCAGTTTTGTTGCTATTAACTAGTGCTAGTCGCCGAGCAGCGGGAAAATATTTAATGAAAGTAATGTATTTATTTCATGTACGGGACAAGCCCAATTAACAGGCAATAACAATGACAAGATTTTATTTATACGACAGGCTTTCTGAAGAGATTGTGATTTGTAAGTATTTCAGTTGTATTTTGTTGGATAAGCTGGTCCACCAGCCAATAGCGCTGTAGCTGCCATGAAAGATATCTATGACGCATTCAGAAGGGAGTGACTTCAACAAGTTGGATCAATCTCATAGCAAAGTTCTTGATTATTAAACCCCGGAGGTTTGGATCAATATTCATCATCAAAGCGCTAGATTTCAATTTTCAACATGCCCCCTCCCCATTAACACCCATTCCAAGCTGTTTTTAAAAATCTTTTGACAAGGGACAGTATACATTTTATAGGAAGCCCAACATCAGGTCAAATCAACGTTTTTCTAGTTATTTTGTGTGCCATCGCAATGTATGGGGATTTTCATTCAGTTTAGGGAATTATGAAGGACTTTTCAACTCCATTTAGGGGAATTTTACAGAGAATCGCTCGGTAACACTGAGATCTGTTAACTGGTAAAAAAAGTTGGATTTTCAATACCCTATAACTGATTTTTTACAAAAATCAAGAGTTTCAATCGCTAGTTTTCGCTTGTCGTCATCGGTTAATTCCATAACTCCCAGTGTCAGATGAAGTTTTTGAGGATTTTGGAACAACGTTTCTCGGATCGTTTCATCCTCCTTCGCCTCCAATACCTGGGACTGAAAAAATTTATCTCCATTAAAATCGACGTAGGGAGCTCGTAACAATTTTATTTATGATTCAATAATAAGCCATTGTAATAGCTCACAAAAAAATTTCAAACCGTTCTCAAAATGTGATGTTTTAGTTTCAAGGTACGTAAAATCCCATTGTATAAAAAATTCCTGTCAACATTTTTTTGAAGAAACTATAAAAGCTATATAATCGAAATTTTTATCTAAAACCAATCTTGGTCAGACAAAGGCACAATTCTTTACCGTGAAAAGCTTTAAAAGGGAAAAATTCGTAATGTTCAATGTTTTTGAACCACAGGTGCGTTTGACATTATATTTAAATCGATTTTTGACGCATCAACACTTTTCTGACGAAACTCTAACAGTTATATTCTCCAAATTTTCACTAAAAATCAATCTTGGTCTGACTATGGCTCAAATCTTTAACCGAGTCGCTACCTCAATTGCAAGGGCATTTTTTTGGGGTTTTGAGAGGGAGAAAATGTAAATTTATCAACGTTTTCCAGAAAAATGTGTATTAAATTTAGTATCTAATTTTCACAGATTTTTAGACGCTGAATCGAGTGAGACCGTCGATAGCTTTAATGGTTCTTGATTTTATCGCAGCTTTTATGTGGCAAGTTCGAGATTTTAAGAAATTTGACTGGAAACGAGACTCGAATGGAGAAATTCTGCATGAAGGTGTAAATCGAGAATCTCCGGAGCTATAAAAACCGTTCTTTATTCGTTGGAATGCTTGACAAAAACTCTGTACATCGTTAGGGAAAAAAACCACTGCACAATCTTTTTTTACCTTTTTTTTCTTCAATTTTATACTAGGTATTTTACAATGCGTATAAGGTGTACAATTCTCTTTTAGGATTGCGCCCTATAGATGTGCGCCGAAATTACGAACATTCGACACGTCAAAGTAATAACAGGCTGGCATAAGTGGTTATATTAATAATGGAAATTGTTATCAATTTGACGCACCTTGAAAGCTAGAAAACCTTGCTTGAAGTTCTGCCCAGTGCACGGTATTGACAAAAAGTGAGTTAGTTTGCGCATTTTTTGGTTGAGCCAAAGTACTCGGAATGATGCTACGAAAAAGGCCACATTTTTCAACAGACTGATATGAGGACATTGGTTTAAATACAGGAAGGAAGGAAGGTGTTGACGTTCAGCCAAAACAAGAATTCAAATACAACACAGTAGGGTTTGATTGGAACACAGAGGAAGATAGTGAATTTCAAATAAATTTGAAGGGAGATGTTTTAAACCTTCGATATATCGGACCAAATAAATCGATAGTTATGTTTCGATTTTTTCCATCGCATGTTCTAACTTCGATTTTTTTTTAGATAAATCTATATTTTTTTATTGTGTATTATAATATATAGTCCATTCAACTTGTGTCATAGCATCGAGTATAGTCCGATAGCTTCGCTCAATAAATCTACTAAGGACTTAAGTTGTCCATATAATATCGATCGATATTTTAAAACATCGATGTTTTGTAATGATATATCGATGCCAGCAAAGTCGCCTTATAAACATAGATATAGATAAATGTGTATTCTTTATCACTGAAATCTCCTAAACACCCTTGAAATATAGGCAACTTTTTGGTAGACCTAAATAAAAATTTCGGTGACATTTCATGTTCTTAACTAGTTTCAAGACACCCGCTTGGGTCGCACCGTTGATGAAAATGTATGTTCATCACAGATAATCTTCATGGTCCATAAATATCCTCCTCCGCCTACAAATTCGTAAGTCGATCGATTGATTATCTTATCAGTATAACAGCTGTTCCGCGGTTGTATCGAGTTGGTTCTATCGATTATGATGTATCGTGATGTTCGTTTTGAAAACGATTTATCGAGCGTTCGCAGTTGAAAAATTCTCGCGTCGGGCAATGGATAAGATGAAGTCAGCTCTGTCGGAAATTACGTGTTATAATAATATTCGTGAGGGGGAGAAAAACTAAGCGACTCATCCTCCGATTCTTTATTGGCTGGCCAGTCAAATTCGTCAGAAATCCTGCATGGACACTCAAGACATTCATGTAACCAATCACGTCTACCTATTTGAAGAAAGCGCCGTAATCGTTTGCAGCGTTTTTAAGTCAATTTTAAATCGATTCTCTTATCGATATCGATACACAGCCAAGTCGTATTTCGTTCTCGTCTTTCCAGTCCTACCTCCCAGTGGAATAATCAATCCGAAAAAAGCTCGCCCGTAGAACGAATGGCGGCATGGGCATCGGCCGCCGATTCAGTCCATTTCTCGTCTGGCGCCTGAGACCGTCCTGTTTTCGGTCCACGTCCCGGCTCGGTATGAACTTCCATCAGCTTGCCAACTCCGATCGCTCGCAATTTTAATACCGTCCAAACGATGGACACGAAGGAGAAGCGCGTTTACAAAATCGTCTTGACCGGAGGTAGAGTACTTGTATAAATTTACCAATTTTCATCGTGCCGCAGAGAGGGGTATATTTTGTAAATTTCGTGTTCCAATTTTACATCGCCACGCGGGTCGCACGCCGCTTGTTTCAGGTCCTTGCGGTGGCAAAACCACGGGACAGACGAGGCTGAGCACGTTTTTCGAAAATCTCGGCTGGAAGGTGAGTCGATCGTTCAACGCAATAATTCAGATTCCGCTCTAAATACGAGCAATTTATCAATTTCCCGTCGAATATCTTTGATTATTTCTGTGGTTGAGCCTCGCTGGGCCGCCTGCCTGCCGCTTGCGTGGCCGCTAGGAATGCGTTATGGTAGCCAAACTATCTTTTACAGGTGTTTCGGGTCCCGGAGACCGCCACAGTACTGCTCAGGTACAACCTTACGATTTTCGATCAAAACGTTTCTCTTTTCGAGTTTTCGATCTCTTCTGCACTCTAATATCCGATGTACGAGATCGGGCTTCTTTTGGTTTATTATTCGACGGTAAACCGTTGTAATCGCACGGGAAATTTTTCCGTAACCCTCCCCTCTCAAATTTGATCTTTTACTTTTCAAGGCGTAATCCGAATATACAATAAAAATAAAACCAAATCCGCCCGCAGCTGTTACGCAATCGAAATTTTTCTCACAAAAAGGATTCTTCGAATTCTCACCAAAAATATATCTTGGTCTGCCAATGGATCGATTCGTGAGCCAAATCGCTACCTCGATCGCAATGGTATTTTTTGGCGGATTTCGAGGCGGAGAAAAATTGATATTTTCCAACGTGTTTTAGAAAAAAAAATCATTTCCTATCAATTTCTGTCGATTTTTGGACGCTATTTTCATGGAGACCATTGCTGGGCCGATAGTTTTAATTAGGGTTACCATTCGTCCGGATTTAAAGCACATGTCCGGACTGGTTTTGATAAATGTCCGGATAAATAAAAATTGGAAATGAAAAACGCTGAAAAATCAGTAGGTGTGGGAAATTTGTCAGAATAATAGAATACTTATTAAAACTGTAAATATAAATAAAAAAATAATAATATTCTTGTCTTAATAAAAATTACTCTTCATTTCCTCAAATCGAACCTTTTTACGCTGTTCCATATGATTAAAAAGGAGTAATTACTTCTCAGAAAACTGAGAAACCGTTATTTTGCGTTTAACATTGCAAAAATTTTCCGGATTTAGCAGCTAAATAATATGGTAACCCTTGCTTTAATAGTTCTCGAATTATATATATAGTGTGAATTTTCGAAATTTTCATAAATTCGGCGTGAAGGTATAACTCAAGACTTTCCGAAGCTATAAAAATCGTTCTATACTCGTTGGACTGCTTGTTAAGCACTTTCAGCTGTACCGTTAGAAGAAAGAAAAAAAAACAGAAAGCTTTTATTTTGAAAAATAAGCGAAATAGAAAAATGATTAAATTACAATAGTTCCGACTGAATTTCCCCTTATAGTTACTAATCTTGTTGGATGGAAACGTTCTCAAATCTTCATAACGGTTAAAATGGATGGTTTCCTCGAACCAATTGGAGCGAAGGAATAATAAACCACTGTACAATAATTTGCAGCGGTTTTTTTGCCAATTCGGCGCCTAGAACAGCTCTTCGACATTTTGTTTATTTTAAATCAACAACTTCCCTTTTCCGTCATACTTCGAGCATTAATGCGTCCCTCGTCCGACAAAATTATTTGAAATTCATCCTATGACATAAATATTTATATTAACAATAAAGATTGATCATCGACACCTGTTTTATATTCTGCAGTCGTGATTCAGATTAGTGTCAAATTAAATTAAAATGTCTCTTTCGTCGAGCTTTAGGATATTGCATTAATTTCCTTCTTCAGAGCTTAAAACTGCTCTACAGCGCAATCAATGGTCAATGTTGGAAATTGTAGTAATTTTTTTATATTTTTATTTTTTTAGAGCTCTGTTGTTACCGTAAATTGCTTATAGGGTGCTAAAATTAAAATTTTTATTGCCCTCCTCCCTAACAAATTTCTAGAAACCATTTAAAATAATATAACAGTAAAAAAAAAAAAAAAAAAAAAATCAAAGCCTATCACACATCATTGGATTGCCTTTTAGAGCAGTTTCTAAGCCCTGAAAAAGGAAATATAATATCCGAAAGCGAAGAGGCGTTTTAATTGCGTAAGACTCTTACCCTGATTTACGACTGCAGAATTTATACCTCGAACAAATGCTCCTATTTGTAATTATTGCAATACGATTATCTCCCGTTATGATCAGCTGATCCGTAATTATCGTCCTTCGCTGGTCGCAACTTTTCGCATAACTTAAGCGCATCGATCTCCGTATTTTTTGTTAATTATTTCGATTCTCTTTTTCAGCGGAGGCATAAAATTCTCAGACCTAACGGCCGACGAAGGTGAGTACGCCTTGAGATATCCTACCGTTATTTTCCAAGCGTCTAACTTTTTGCTTTCGTACCTTACGTAACCAACTTCCAAGGATATTGGGAGTCGGACGTTGAGCTTGCTTTTAAAATAGGTTGCCTGCGTTAACAAAAATTCGCGTATCAGTTGATTTATATCTTATTCAAGTTTGAGGGGAAGAAAATTCGTTTTAAGGTTCTCACCCTATGTTTACAAGAGGAGAGAGAAATTCTCTATTAGAGTTATAGCGAGGGCTAGAACAGACTGAACTTTCTGTGAGAATAGAAAAATTATATTTCTCTTTCTTAAGCTTTGCTAAATTCTAATCCTCGAAAGACATGAGATGCTCGCTCTACCTGGAAGATACAGGCTGATATTTCCGTTCCATGTTGTAAACTAACTATAACTCTATCTAATGTGATCATTGAACGCGAGTTGACCATCCAGTGGAACGCGGCTCATGAGAGAAATTCAAAATTACCTGATGATCAAAATAAAAATTAATTAGCTGGTTCGCTTTATCTTTTCGAGTTGAAAAAAATTCTGAAAAACTCTGCAGTATTTGGAAAAAATTTCTGAAAAACTCTGCAGTATATGGAAAAAATTCTGAATTATTCTGCTGTATTTGGAAAAAAAATCTCTGAAGAATTCTGCAGTTTTTTAAAACAATTTTCTCCGGTAAAAATGTTCGTTCTTTACGTTTATTAAATTCACAAGAATAGGACGAAGCACTTTTCCGACAGCGCAACAATTTTTCTTTCCTAGTTCAATCGTAGACGAAAAGCATTCAATTGATTTCACAGTCGTTACTCTAATTGGGACCGCATTATTTTTTGCTCATTGTGCTCATTTATGTCAGCGTCGAGTCATTCGTTGACAGCAATATCGTAAGGTTAAAAATTAATTAGTATGCAAAAAAAAATTAAATTGATTAAATTACATTTTGGTTTATTATTCAATAATAAACCATTGTAATCGCCCAAGAAAAAAATTTCTAACCCCCTCAAAATTTGATGTTTTACGTTTCAAGGCCTGTAGAATCCGAATTATCCAATAAAAAAATTCGGTCTGTACGCCGTTAGCAGTTTTCCGGCCTATCTATAATAGCTAAATTCTTGAAATTTCACCAAAAATCAATCTTGGTCCTAAGACGGCCCAATTCTTGAACCACATTGCTAGCTCAATTTTAAGGGTATTTTGGGGGGTTTTGAGGGGGAGAAAATTCATATTTTTCAGGTTAAAAAAAATGAAAGAATTTCATATAGATTTTTGATGCTGAATCGAATGAGACCATCGCGGGGTCGATAGCTTTATTGGTTCTCGAGTTATCGCAGCTTTTGTGCCGAATTTGGGAGATTTTCAGAAATTGGGCATAATTCAAGAGTTCTTGGAGCTATAAAATTCGTTCTTTACTATTGGAATGGTCATCAAACACTCTCTCCAGCGGTTAGGCAATAAGTTTGGCTTTTAATTAGGAAATTAAGAAAAATAACGATTAAAATGACAATAGTCGCTACGGAGTTTTCCCCTATAGTTAACCATCTGTTTTTCGATGGGAACGTTCACAAATGGATAGCTTTCTAAAATAATTATTGAAGCGAACGAATAATAAACCGCTGTACAATCAATTGCGTCGTTTTTTATTTTTTTCTCGTTCCTCTATTCAGCTCTGCGATTTTGACGTTGTTGGAGATTTCCTGACGAATTTTCCGTACATTATTTGCAAATTAACTTCAAATACTGTTGTTTTTCAACATCCGTGCCAGTACTGGTAAATGTTGCCTTTTCCGACCATTTCCCATGCCATAGCGAACGTCTCGTTCGATTTAATTTACCGCCATTACGTGAAATCGCTTTCAGTTTAGTCAGCAAATGAGATCTACCTATGAGTCACGGTATACTAGGCTGAACGAAACCCGGTAATCGTTTGCCGTTTCGCTGTCCTGCGGATTCAACGTCACGAGGGCCTAACGTTTGTCGCGTGATTGATCTTTTTTACCGTCATCCTTTCGCTAGGGGAGCTTTAATCTGAGTCGTTCGTCTGACTGATGTAATTCGTCATATAGCGGCACAACTTGCGGTCGGGTGATATTTGAGACGAAGAAGCCCTTGGCATGACTAGAGGCACGAATGGAATATCGAGCACCTTGCACGTGATTCGGTTCGGCTGTTATTTTCCTATGCTGCATCAGAAAAATGAATCTCGTACCTAATTAGGAATTTTCCTTCGCTAGCTCCGTTTTTCGGCTCTGCGATAATTTATTCTCCCTCGCCTCTGCCGAGCAGGGATTTCAATTCTTGAATTTTTCAATTCCCAATAATATCCCACATACGGGCTGTACCCGATTTTTCAAAATATCAACTGTTTAATATTTAAAAATAATTTTCAAAAATTTTTTTTGAAATTTTAAAATTTAAAAAATAATTTGTTACGATGCCTTGTCTTGGTTGTTCGTCGGGAGCAACCTCCAATTTTCAAAAAAAATTTATTCCTTTTGGTTGCCGAGAAAAACTGAAAATAAGTTGGGGCGACTGCAGCGCCATCTATTGACGGAGAATCTCACTATCTGCCACTGGACATTAGCGTCTTCGCTAGTAGAGAAATGTACTCCGGTTTCAAAATTTCCTCTCGCATTTGCGTTTTAGGAACATTATTGGTTTCGCGACCGTCGCTCTGTTGTCGTCCTTGGGATAAGCATAGCTCGCCTCATTAAGGCTGAAGGTTGGTCTTTTTCGTTTCGAAGCATTGTAAAATTCGAATATCGGATCAGAATAAAACGAAAAAGAAATTCCTCCGATCGTCGCTGGATTTTCGAGTGAGTTTCCTTTCCTACGTGTCTTCATAATTTTTACCAACAAATCTTAACCGGTTTTGGTTTATTGTTCGATAAAAAAAAAACATTGTTATCGGCCGAGGAAAAATAGATAACCCTCCTCAAAATTTCCTATCCGAATATCGAATAAAAAATGTCTGCTCGTCCGCCGTCAACATTTTTCTGACTGAAAGCTACATTATTTTCATTTTTACCAAAAATCAATCTTGACCTGAAAATGGCCCAATCCTTTCGTCAAATCGTTACCTCAATTTTCAGGGTATTTCTTTTATTGACGCATTTCTTTTATTGACCGGGGTTCATATTTTCTTGATAAAATGGGCATGGGAGGAGGTTGAAATCTTATTATGTACTATTTTGTTCTCGCGACGAAGCCGATTCTCGATTTATCTGGGGGATTTTCGGGGCTTTGAAAAATACCTTACGATTGGAACTCGAACATTTATAAAGCTCTCAAAATCGTTCCCTGCTCGATCGAATATTTGTCACTCTCTTCTATTAAATATTTTTCTCACTTCCTCTACGACGTGCTAGATGTTTTCGTATGTTGCACTTAGTAAGCTCTACAATAAAATGAAAACTGCTTCAATATTATAATATTTTTCAAAATAATGGACGAATTTTAATCGTGTATTCTTAATTTAAAAAAATTCTTACTTAAAAATTACGTATTGGCTACTTTTCATCACTCAATTCAGAATCGTGCACATATAATATGACGAATGTAAATATTACTGTCTATTGTTATCTACCGGTATCTGGTTTATTGCCAGTATCTCACATTGTTATCTGCCAGTATCGGATTTATTGTTCTTATCGGTCTCGACCTCTGTCAATGTTCACCTATTTGAGATGGCACGCGCCTCTGCGTCTGATAACATTTTCCGCTCTCTCGAAGCTGTTTTTTTCTCATTGGTAACCTAATCGCGAGCTTTCTAATCTCGGATTACCGACAGGTGCTATCTCGAAAATTAAACCGTATCATTTATTCCCAGGCGATGTTGATGAGTTAACTGAATTTTTCTGAACTACAAGTTGCATTTTGAGTTCGACAAATTGGTTCGATTTGGAGTAAAAAGCAACAATTGGCGAGGCAGTTTTTAAAATGGTATGTCATAGGAAGAAAAAAGGAATCGCGGAAGTAAAGTACGTGATAACTGTGCCTTTTAAAAATAGTTTTCTAGTGACATTTCCTTAAGACACCAGGTACTTAGACGACAACGATTTACCTCACCCTGAACGGTTTTAATTTTATCACTCAGCTGTAGTGAAATAACAATGGACCTTATAATAGGCCATTATAATCTCGTGAGAAAGTAAACTCCCTAACCTCTCTCAAAATTGATATTTTTACGTGAAAAGGCATAATAAAAAATATGGAGAAAAAAAACGCTGCAAATGGTTCTACAATGGTTTATTATTCCTTAGGTTCAATTATGATTTAAGATCATCTACTTGTGATAGTAACTCTAACAACAGATTGGTTACGATAAGACGAATCTTCATAGCATCTGTCGTAATTTTAATTATTTTTATTTTTCTCAATTATCTAATTAGAAATTAAATTATTCGCCTAACAATATAGCTTTACAGAGTGTTTGACGAGCAATCCAACGAGTGAAGAACGTTTCTCATAGCTCTAGAAATGCCATCTTGCCTAATTTCTGAATAATTCGAACTTACCCGAGAGAAGCTGCGATAACTCAAGAACCATTAAAGCTATCGACCCCGCGATGGTCTCATTCGGTTCAGCTTCCAAAAATCTATAGAAATCAATACAAAACACATTTTTGTCAAAAAAAAAAAAAAAAAAAAAAAAAAAAAAAAAAAAAAAAAAAAAAAAAAAACCGAAATCTGATCTCCCCCTTAAAACTCCCTCAAAATGGAGGAAGCGGTTCACTGAAGAATTGTCAGGCCAAAATTGATTTTTGGTGAAAATTTCAATTATGTAGCTTTTATAGTTTCGTAAGAAAGTGTTGACGGCGGACGGACAGAAATTTTTTAATTTTTTATTCAGAAATTTTTTATTATATTTTTTGTATTCTTTTTATTTAATGTTCACAACGTTTGGAATAGTTTTTACTATCACAATGGGCAGCATATTTGAAGCAAAGAATTATAAATCGTTAGCAGCTTTTTTCAATGTGATAATCGGATTCTACATTGGAACTTGGAACATCAAATTTTGAGAAGGGCTTTGAAAATTATTTTCTTGGGCGATTCCAATGGTTTATTACAATAACCCAAATACCATAAAGAAACGTTCGCCTAATTTGTCCCAGGAACTAAACTTTTTTCAAGTAAACAGTTCAATGAGGATTTTATTACACGTAGTACGAATTACAATATTACAACTTTTCTTTTCTTTTTTTTTTTAGTGATATTTATAAACTTATATTAACACTATGCAAAGCAAGGACAAATGCAACCCTCCACTTTAAGACTCCCTTTCATATTTGATTATCAATTTTTCAACTCATTCTAATTTATTCGCTTCTTTATGCTGGCACTCGGCCTTGAAATATGGTTGTTTAGAATTTAACTGACGAGTATTCTTCTACACGTACATCGAAGTGAGCGTCCGTCAAATGCTCGTTTGATTTTTTAATAATTAGTATTTCATTTATTCACTTTCCTATTTTATTTTTTTTCTTATTATTTTTTTTTCCCCACTCTCACACATTTCAATCGACGAGATAAGAATATTTTTTACTTTTTCCGCACGGAACGTTACGTATAATGTGAATTGCATAGGAGTGGCAGAACACGCGTGCTCCCGATGCGTCGGGCCAGCCTCGAACTCGCCTGCTGCATCTGAGGGTGAGTGAGTGACCTGAAATGCCCCGAGTGTCCAGAACTGTCCTTTTCGACTGCCTTCCCATGCATAAAAATACTCGCCGACGTCTCCTTTTGGTTTATTATCAATAATAAACCGTTGTAATCGCCCCAGAAAAAAAAAAAATTTCCAACCCCCCTCAAAATTTGATGTTTTACGTTTCAAGGCATGTAGAATCCGATTATCCAATAAAAGAAATTCTGTCTGTACGCCGTTAGCAGTTTTCCGGCCAAACTACAATGGCTAAATTCTTGAAATTTTCACCAAAAATCAATCTCGGTCCTACGACAGCCCAATTCTAAAACCTCATTGCTAGCTCAATTTTAAGAGTATTTTTGGGGGTTTTGAGGGAAAGATAATTAATATTTTTAGGTTTTTTTTTTTTTTTTTTTTTTTTAATATGAATTTTATATAGATTTTGGACGCTGAATCGAATGAGACCATCGCGGGGTCGATAGCTTTATTGGTTCTCGAGTTATCGCAGCTTTTGTGCCGAACTTGGGAGATTTTCAGAAATTTGTCATGAGGGTATAACTCGAGAGTTCTTCAAGCTATAAAAATCGTTCTATACTCATTGGAATGGTCGTCAAACATTCTCTCCAGCTGTACCGTTAGGCAAAAAGATTGGCTTTTAATTAGGAAATTAAGAAAAATAAAATTGATCAAAATTACAATAGTTGCTACGGAATTTTCCCCGATAGTTACCATCTGTTTTTCGGTTGGAACGTTCACACATGTTCTGAATAATTACTATCTGAAATGGATAGTCTTCTTAAATCATTATTGAAGCGAAGGAATAATAAACCACTGTACAATCATTTGCAGCGTTTTTCCTGTCGATTTCAGTCGAGCGGATGCCTATTTTTTCAACTATGGAGAATAAACAAGCGACTTCGATGAAGATTTTCGAAACTAATTGTGAAACAATAAGAAAAACCGATTGTAACGTTTTCTCCCCACTCTTTCTCAGATTCTGTCACTCCGATGTACAGATTTGGACGTCCGCTTTGTTCTTAGCTCGCTCCATTCACATCGTACTAGCTAATGACACGTCCATTCGCAATACTTCCTGGCCTGATGCCAAGCCCACCTTCCTAGTTTTGGATTGCGGTTTTAATTCCAACCTCACCGATCGCTTTCATCCGTGCAAACGTTTGTTTTGGCTCTCAACCTTAACATGTTTTTTCGCCCTCCTCCAATTCTAAGTATCCACCTGTTTGATTTGCCTCTTCCTCTTAATTGCCTAATTCGAACGAAAGACAAACGTACTAACGCACGTCCTTACCAAGTTTAATATACACAGAAGTGTTCCTACAATTTGGTGTACTTGGTTATATATTTTTTTATCTTATGTCCCCGCGGAGCTATTCGCCCTCGAAGAAAACTCAAAACAGGTTATTTTTTACATAAAAGTGGAATATATCGCGAAAAAAATAAACCGTGGATTTTTTTATTTTTAATCGATTCTAAATTAAATTTCCTCAATTTGACTTCACGGAACCTATTTTTTCAAATTCGCGAACGTGACGTAAAAACATTCTCAAATTAAAACTCCAAAAGTATGAAAATTGAAAAAATATTTATCGTTAGAATTTGATACTTTTTGCTTAAAATTCGAATTCTTCGTCTGATTTCCTGTAGGAATCATTCATTAATCAAAATTGAACAGTACTGTAGGTATTTGCAACGACTTTTCAATGTAAAATATAAACGGATAGTACTAAAATGAGTAAAAACTGAAAGTTGTCGTCAAAGTTCCGCCGTTTTGACGTCAAATTCGGATTCAGCGTTAAATTTCCTATAAGAATAGCTATCAAATTCGCTTTAAAACGATAATTTAATCGTTCACCCTTTCCGAGCTCGAAATGTCGGCCGGTGAAAGACTCGATTTACGGAAAATAATTTCTCTGGCGCTGTTTAAGTTTTTTTCACCAAATTTTTTGCTATGTACGTGTGTAAGGCGTTCAAATGAAGACTCCTGCATATTAAAACAATCGATTCACATGAATTTTAACCCCGAAAAGCACGGTTAAAGGTCAATTTTCGAGCTTTCAAAAACTGATTTTTTTGGACCACTTGCAGATTTTTTCGAGAAATAAAAAAAATTACAAAAATACATCACGGTAAGATACAACTTTCCTGAAAATTTCAGATTTTTATCTCTATTGGAAGTCGAGTAAAAATTCATTAACTGATCGGTTGAAAAAATCGCAAGGGGGACCCCTTGGATTTTTCACGAAAATTTTTTTTAAATCGATTCCGCTCAAATTCAGCATAATGATAGTTGATGATGTGTATATCAATAATATATGGTTCATTCTTTGTTTCTTTCGCGTTAAATGGATGAAAATAAGGTTTAAAGTTGAAAAGTGTGATGTTTTTGTGTATATTCCACTATTATTGTTGAATAACGCAAAAACGGTCGAAAAATGGATAAGTACATTACGTGGACAAATTGTGGACAATTAAATTACCTATTTTTTTGGTTATTTTATTTTCACGTTGTATGTTTTCATGATTATTACTCTGATTATCTTACGAGTTTGTAATTTCTCGCGCATTATTTTCCTTTATTAAATAGAACGAACTTAGGCATTCCAGAACCCCGTTTTTCATTCATAATATAGACCTATTCAGAGAATTTATAGTAATGATATTCTTGTTGATATTCATGTTTTTATATTGCATATTTTTATAGTTATTATTGTAGATGATCACGATTTCAATATCAAAGATTAAAAGCAATACGGCCATCAGAAAGAATTGTGACGAAAAGGGGCCTGGGGGGATCTGTAGGATCAAATCAGCATTCAAAGGGGGATTTTCCCGATTAATCACTGTGAACAAAAAAAATAATAAAACCAGCAAAAAAGATGAAAAAAAACTTGGCAGTCATTCTGCAAGAGAAGCGCCGACTCCATAAGTGACCATTCTGGAGGCGACTGTTGGGTGAAAAGGAAAATCTTCAATTATTCGGGAAATGGTAGAAATAATTATTTTTTATATTATTTGGGGAGACGGTTCAATCGTTCAGTAGGAGTGGTAAAATTTATTAACAAAGTTTCACATAATTATAATCGTAATATGAAGTCCTTGAATGTGAAGTTGGGAATTTTAGTTGCTGTGAAGTTGCGACAATTTTGTTATTTTTCCTTTTCAATTTTTTTTTGCAAATAATTTTGAAGTTGGTTTTATTTTTAATTCTTTTTTCGATAGTGTATAAATCAAAAATTCGAGTGAACAATCCTCTAATTTTGATATTGGATGAAGCGGTTCGTCGTGTTAGTGATAAAATTAGACCTACTTCAATGTAACCTGAAGTCGTATGAAGTTCTCTATTTTGTGGTTTTTTATTCCCGTTTGTCGACTCGTCTGTGTTATCTATACGCTCCATTTTTTTCTGTTACAGCCTATAAATTCCAAGAGAATTTGCTGAAGACCATGCTGCAAATGGAAAACACTTTTTTCGAGCTCGCCGAAACCTGTTCTCGCGATTGCCTGATAATTTGCGATCGAGGTGCCATGGATGCGTCTGCTTGTGAGTCAATACTTTTCCATACTCTTCATAATTAACTTTTTTTTCTCTCTCTTTATTGTTAGATACACCGAGCGTGTTGCTCATAAGTAACATTCTTTTGACCTTAAATACTAACACAAATCAACAAAACGTGTACATAGACTAGGTTTGTTTTTCTTTCATGGATTTTTAAGAGTGAAGCTTGCACTCTGGTCACTTCAATTTGTGTCTCTGATTGCCAACTCGTGAGGTTTTGTCCTTTTCAATCTTCTCACTAGGTCGTCCACATTAAGAAGTTTCACAGCTTCCACGTTGACATGCCCTTGGAGACTCTAGATGTGCAGTAGCGAATTTCTAATTAACTTGAGCTTCTTATCCATTCAATAATAATACTATTGTAAGAGCCCAAGAAAAAATTTCTACCTCCCCATAGAATTTGATATTTTATGTATCAAGGCATGTAGAATTCCAATTAAACAATTCTGACCGTCGTACGCCGGCAACACTTTTCTGGCGAAACTATAGAAGCTAAATTTTTGAAATTTCAACTAAAAATCTTGGCCCGACAATGGTTAATTCTTTAACCAAGTTTCTACCTATTTTTAGAGTATTTTTGGGAGGGTTTGAGGAGGAGAAAATTCGTATTTTCCAACGTTTTCCAGAAAAATACGTATTTGGTGTATATTTATATAGATTTTTGGACGCTGAATCGAATGAGACCGCTCGATATTTTTAATGGTTCCCGAATTATCGGAGCTTTCTTGTTGAATTGTCGAGATTTTCAGACATTTTACATCATGGTATATCTCGAAGATTTTTTCGAGCTATAAAAATCGCTCTATGCTCGTTAGAAAGGTCGTCAAACGCTATTTTCACCGGTTTTCTTCGGCGAATAATTTAAATTTCAATTTGTAAATTAACAGAAATAATAATAATTAAAATTGCGATAGTTGCTAACGATTTTTCCTTTATGGTTAACGATCTGTTGTTACGTAGAAACGTTCTAAAATATTCCTTTCTTCCCTCATAGATTATTTCTTCCGTTGACAGTGCGCCGAGCGTGAAATCATCGTCGTATCTTTCATAGTTGTCTAGCGGCGTCTGTCTATGTCAGCGTCTTTCAAAGCCAGAACTGTTCATTGTCTCACGCTTGCAAGAATTTCATTCTCGTTTAATTTTATTTCTCATATTTATATAATAGATATGAGTCCAATTATCGCCTGCGGGTTACTTAGCTCAAATTTTTAGTTGAAATGAATAAGAAACGTTCTCAGTGAAACTTTTGGCTGGTGTTTCCCCACACTTAAACCCCGTTGAACCCTATTGCGGTCATTGTGAATTGGCCGGTGTTTCATGCCAGGCTGAGTTACAGCCAAAACTCCTAAATATAATTTTGGCGCCTTCATTGGTGAACAAGTCTGCGTTCGACGCTTTTTCCTCGTCAATCTTCACGCTTTTGTCATCGAAACAATCATCTACCTGGATTATTATTGCTTAGTTTTCTCAGATTGCAACACTAAATTTTTTCTAAGGGAAAGCGTATTTTTTTGTTAATTATTCAATAATAAACCATTGTAATCGCCAAAGAAAAAAAAAATTTCTATCCCCCCCTCAAAATTTGATATCTTACGTTTCAAGGCATGTAGAATCCGAATATCCAATAAAAGAAATTCTGTCTGTCCTCCGTCAACACTTTTCCGGCCAAACTATAATAGCTACATTCTTGAAATTTACACCAAAAATCAATCTCTGCCCTACGACGGCCTAATTCTTGAACCACATTGCTAGCTCAATTTTAAGGGTATTTTTGAGGGGGAGAAAATTCGTATATTCCAAGGTTTTTGTGAAAAAATTTTCAATTTCTATAGATTTTTGGACGCTGAATCGAATGAGACCATCGCGGGGTCGATAACTTCATCGGAATTGGTTGTCAAACACTCTCTTCAACTGTACCGGCGAAATATTCAGATTTTAATTAGGAAATTAAGAAAAATAAAAATGATCAAAATTACAATAGTTGCTACGGAGTTTTCCCCTATAGTTCCAATCTTTTTTTCGGTTGGAACGTTCACAAATGTTTGGAATAATTACTATCACAAATGGATAATCTTATTAAATCATTATTGAAGCGAAGGAATAATAAACCGCTGTACAATAGTTTGCAGCATTTTTGTTTTCAACAACTTCACTACAACTCATTCGCAATTCCTCGACCTCTACTGGATGTTAGAAAATACAAAATGGTTAAAAACAAATTCGTTACGACGTAAATTATCGTCTACAGCTAGAAATGTTTTCACCTTCTTCGTTACGTAGTAAATTGTTGTATTTTTAAATCATTCAACCCAAGTATTTCATTGCCATTTATTTCATATATGTTCTCTGTCTGTAGTTATTGCCAAGGAAAAATGGGATCAGCTCATGAGTGCCAACAACTGGAACAATGTCGAGTTGCGGGACAACCGGTACAACCAAATTGTACACATGGTCTCCGCTGCCAACGGCGCTGAAGATTTTTATTCTATTGAAGTACGTTTTATCGCCGCCACAGCGCTAGTGGTAACTGTCAGTGGATTATATGATTGATATCAACTTCCCAGGTTTCTTTAATTTTCAAAAAAAACTATCTTAGTGTCAATTCCCATTGGGCGAAATCCCTCTTCTAATGTGTCACCCTTTTCTTTGCAATTCCTGTCAAAGGAAGGCAACTTTGACATACATTCCTGTTCATTAATTCTTCCCTGGAATCCTATTTTTATTATTTATAGTATTCTTTCATTGTCAATTATTTGTTCTCGCTTGTGCGTTGAGCTGCAGTTTCAATGTAGTTAAACGTTGCGGCTAGCAGAGTTAAGAGAAAGGCGTTTTTCGAGATGTTGTAATCTAACATTGTTGTCAAAGTTGATCATGGTTCGAAAAACCGGCTCTATAAAAAATGAAGTAGTATTGTACCGCAAAGTTAAAGAATTAATGTCAGTTGTATTTGCCTATTGAAATTTGCCGATTTTGCTAAATGCTAAATTTCGTTATGATTTTAACTGAACTCGATTTTCCATGCGCGCAAATTATTTAATTTGCTTTTTGCAGGATCATGCGTGCAGAAGTGAAGGCGTCGGGCTAGCGAGAGAGCTAGATTACAACGCAGCGGCAGCTTGGGTTGGTCATCCATATTTTGACGTCATCGATAATTCTACTGAATTTGAAAAGAAAATTCGCCGTATGATCGCAGTAAGTTTCTTTTGTTTATTAAAAATCGGCAGAGTTTAATATCAGCCTCCCATGTTCATCGAGTCATTAATGGTGTGAAGTATTACTAACACTCTTTCAATTTTCTGTTTCTGCAGAGTATATGCCAAAAAATGGGCATTGACACCGGTGACCGTCTCTTGACAAACGCAAGAAAACGGAAATTCCTTGTCAAGGGCCCGATGCCATCTGACTCAGAATTCCCACCCTTTCAGGATTTTGACGTTGTACACAATTATCTGACCAACGCGAATCCATCGATGCAGGCTCGTCTCAGGAAACGGGGACAAAAAGGTGAGTAAATTGAGAAAAAATATTTGACAGCCTTTTTATCATTGAATTTTTAATGCAGCAATACGGTTCGATCGCCTCTCTCTGCTATTACTAGTGCAATCTTTTGTCCAAGAGAAAGGCAAACTTGGATAAGCATGAGACAATTTATGCACCTGGTGGTACAATAGTTTTCATAAAGTATCGATACTCGATATTTTTCGATACCGATATTTTGAAAAGTATCGATACTCCGATATATCGGTCTTGATTAGTATTGATCCTTGATTGATCAGCCCTGATTAGTATTGACGATAGAGTATTGATACCTTCGATATTTTGCAAGTAAAATTGAATTCGACGATTCAAAAACGGTGCGCGTATTCAAAACCAAATTAAAGAAAGGCCTTCAGGACCAACATTAAATGTGGATTATCGTTGATTGTACCTTTTTACTTTATCATCATTTATTATTTAATTTCGTGATTTATTTAGAGAAGTTTTGTTCTATTTTATTATTTTTTAACTTGAAACTAGGTTATAAGAGCTGATTATATTATTTTACAAACTGTTTTCGACGCTGTGCAGTAATTTTCCGAACTAACAAAATTTGAGAGAGGACCTATTATGGTCCTAGTTTTGTTTGCTTCAGAAAATATCATCAATCGATCAAGAAAACATTTCTGTCATTAGGTTGAGTTTGCAAGTTGGACAAAATATTGATGTCATTGGGGGAAGGTGTTGTACTGAAGCGATATATAGTTTCAATCAATCTTAGACGTAGGGAATCAGGCGGGTGTGACAAAGAAACTATTTTAGTTCTCTAATGATTTTTCAAGAGTACCAAATAACATGTACATATATCGGCGAAAAGTATCGGTGTCGATATCAAAAAAGTATCGACACTCTGATATTTAGGTATGTCCTTGGTATCGTACCTACACGCGGGTCTATTAAAGGATGGACAAATGATGAAAAAATAAGTGAGCGAATGTTGTATTTTTACTATTGTTATAGGGCACTGGAGTTACACGCATACACTTAGAAAACCGAAAATGCACGGCCAAGTGGTTGAAGTGAAGACACAGTTGACTCATCGTGACTACATCAATCTACTATCGCAAAAGGACGATTCGCATTTTACCATTTATAAAATGCGACGATGTTTTCTCGATAACAATCAGTATTTCCAGTTGGATGTATACAAGGATCCGTGCCATCCAAGGTGAGCGTTTTCTCTATTTATTTATTTTTTTTTTTCAAAATTTACTTTTTAGTATTTTATATTTTTCGGTTTTGATATTGATTTTGGCATAGATCTTCGTCTTCAATGATCTACGTCGATTATTTACGTGTTGGACATGTCAGTGTTTGTTTCTAAATTACTGTGAATTGGGAGCAGTAACGATCCCTACGAATCATGTTACCAATTATAATTTTTGGTTTATCGTTCAATAATACCGTTGTAATCGCCCGAGAAAAAAAATTCTAACCCACTTCAAAATTTAATGTTTTACATGTCAAGGCATGTGGAATCCGATTGTCGAATAAAAAAATTCTGTTCAACACTTTTCTGATGAAACTATAAAAGCTAAATTCTTGAAATTGTCACCAAAAATTTCTTTAGCCAATTATCCGCTCAATTCTTTAACCAAAAGCTTCTTTTTTTTTGTGTGTAAACTAGCTTATAATCATCAATTGATTCAATTCTGCCATCATACGCTTTTTTCCAGATGTAATGGCCTAATGTTGCTTGAAACCTATTCTGCTCTGGCGGACGGTCGTTTAGAAGCCCGCCTTCCTAGTTTTTTGACGATTGACAGCGAAGTGACTGACAATCCAGCCTATTCGATGTACAACCTGTCGTTGAGAGAGGAATGGAAGAATTCTTCCAAATTTTCGCGCGCTATGGAAGGTATTAACTGATTGATTACTAAATAACTATTGTTCAAAATATTTGCAACTGATCAACGGAGTAGTGTATTTTGATCAGAAGCTTACACTCTATTTGCTATTGGTTTTCGAAATCTCCCTCTTCCTCTATCGGATGAAAAGTGGCGAACGTTTTAAAGGACGAACAGTTATTCCCGAAAATAATTTTTAAAACATCCGCCTGATGGATTTTTTTCTTACATCATTATTGAAGTAAAGGAATAATAAACCACTGTACAATCATTAGCAGTGTTTTTTTTTTGTGACTCGCAAGCCCTCAAATCTTCGGCCATCATCTCCGAAATTTTCCTATTGCTCCTAAATAGAACAAGAGAAAAATAGCGAAAGGAAAACGAAAGTCAAAACTCACAAATGGTTGGCAAAGGGAGTAAGAGCGAAAGCGGACATATATGAAGAAGGTTCAAACACGGTTACCCTGTGATCAAACTATTTGCCACCCAGCGATGCTGTAGAGAAAAATGCACTCTATTAGTTGCACGGGAAACCAATCCACATGACCCCCCTCGGTATGTTCTGCCATTTTCCGACAGAAGTGTGCAAATGAGAAGAAACGGAAGAAAGACTTCAAAAAATCTGTTGATAATGGACAAGAGCAGTTCGAAAGCTCACCAGCATGTTCAGTTTTGATGGGACAAAAGTACTCTGGAAAATCGTATTTAGGACAAGTCCATTTTTTACAGAAACGCCGAAGGTTCACTTATACCAGCGAGAATCAATTTTTGAATGAAACAGCTTCGTCTAGGTGTACCAGAATATGAGAAAAATCAATTTCGACCCAAAGTGGACGTGTTCGTCATTTTTGAAAGATACTTCCTCATTTATGCTCCACATGTTGAATACGCACCTAAGATGCAAGATAATGAACACTATTCTCCTTTGATTTCAGAGTTTGAAAACCGGAAAACCAATGGAATTGCCCATAGGGAAAAACCCGTTGTTGAGAACGGAAAAGAAATAGTCAACGGCGATTGATGATCTGCGTGGCGCAAGTATATGAACGAAATTGCTTAAAACATAAAGGCTTTAATGTGATGTTTAATGGTCAATTCTCAAAAACCCCTTAGTATTATTTGTTATTATTATTCATGAGGTTATTACGTATAACGACCAAATTCTGTTGTTATGCGCCAGTTATTTTTTTAACTTGATGGATTTCTGGCGTAAATGCAATTAATTTTCATCGTCAAGTAATCGCGTTTTAATCAGGACCTATTCTCTCCCTTTTATTCTGTTGAATCATTAGCTAAATCGATTCCTACCTTGAATAAGTTGGTAACTATTTGAGAATTGCCCGTTGACGTTTTGATTCGATAAGAGAAATGTGATCTCGATGTTATGAAATTCTATCGTTTATTCCGACCCGAGTCGAAAACTAATGAGAAGTTCAATATATTCTGTCGTTGCGCTGAATGAATCGCATGAAATGTGACGTATATTTTCAACCACAGTGCTTCAAGTTTGGTAAGAGCACTTTTGTGATTTTGACAGAGGAAATTTATTTGTTTTGCGTATTGTAGAAGAATATTTCTCTTTGCTTTTCCTTTATTTTAATATAAGTTGACAGGTTTGCTTGATACATAAGCGATCCAGCATTGTACGGCATTGAAGTCTGTAAACCTCGAGTGAATTGTTCATCGTGCTAATTTCAGTTAATTTCAGTGTAGTGAATTTTCTCCAAGAATCGTCTCTATAGATAAGGAACGTTTCTACCCAGTTGCTAACTATGGTAATTCCGTGCCAATTAAATTGCAGTAGTTATGATAACTATTTCTGAATGTATTTCGTCGGTGTTCGAAGTATTGTTAAAAATAATACCACCACCTTGCGGTCGGTTGGGACAATATTTTCACTTCTGTGTGCATTCATAAATTGGTCCCAGACTAGCTATCCGACATTGTATGCCTTTAGGAATAGCGAGAATATCGTTGTGCAACCGTTGAGGTTTTTCTAAAAATGTCTTATCATCGTGCCATTCGACCGTCTGAAATGAATTTCCTTGACACAATAAGGTTGAAAACAGTTTTTGGGAAAAAAAAACACTAGATTTACACCTCCTCGTAAATTAAAACAAAATCAAACTATGAGTTTTACTTCCACGATTATTTTATGCATTAAGTATTCGTGTATTTTTAAATTAATTTCCAAAATACCGTTTCTGAGTATTTATCATTTTCTGTCTGTTCTTGACATGCTCAGTAACGGGTCAATGTTCCCTCCGCTGTTAATGATTTTCACCGCGGTCAATGCCACGTTTCATTAATATACTTAATATGGACCAAAATGTTACCTTTTCACTATTGCTCACGCTTAGTTAATCAATTTTGCGTTCCAAAAACATATTGCATATTTCTTGCACTAATTTGGCATTCGGTCGTTGCATATCGATTCGTAATCAAGTACTTAACCATCGATCAGTATTTTCGTGTTACCACACTATGTATTCACAATTAATCTAGGAGGGACATAGGTGAAACCGGAACCTGTTCAATTTTCCCAAGACTATGTTTTCAAAGTAGCGCTCTTGGTTTATTTTTCCTCTGATTTACTCGTTTGTCGTACTTCTGAAACTCTTAGGGTGTTAGACCTCAGTGTTACACTGTTTTTATGGTCACCATCGATGTTTTCCTGCCTTCCCTCTTCAGTTTCGCCGGTTTTAATTGGGGCTCAATAATATTAAATTTAACGCTGGGTCAACAGAACGGAAATTCGTCAACAACTATAGGTTTTTCCATTTTTATGGCTTCGCCGGTTTTTACGATTTCATAATCTTTTTAAATGTTTTGGTCGAATATACGCAAAAATTCCCTTTTTCAATTTTGAACATTATTTTCATTTATTTAGGGCGAAAGAAACGAAGAATGAAGCAGGTATTATTGATGTACACGTCACCAACAGTAATTATGCCAAATTTGAACGAAATCGAAATCAAAAAAATTTTTCACAAGAAAACAAATGGTAACCTTTGGGAATTTTTCAACGATCAGTTAATGATTTTTTAACCGACATCCAATGCAGATAAAATCTAAAATTTACAGGAGAGTTGTATCCTACCAACATGTATTTTTGTAATTTTTTTCAACCGCCAGAAAAAATTGCTAGTGAGCAAAAAAAATTTTTTTTTTGAACTCTCAAAAATCGAACTTCAACTGTGTTTTACGGAGTCAACGTTTTTGTAAATAAATTCTTTTATTGTGCAGGAGTCTTCATTCGGAAGCCATACACTCGTACATAGCAAAACGTTGACAAAGCTTTGTTGTTAATGTTTCCCAAATAAAATGCGAAGGTCCCAGATATAATTTTAATAGGTATCACTTATATCAATATATTTACTAATCTCTGTTCAGAAATTGAGAATTGTTCGTTGCGGATAAGTAGCATTGTATTGTTCTGCCGTCACTTTACTGATGAAACGTTGAATGAATCGTCGAAATTTTTATTGTTGTTGAAGATTTTCCAATATTCTTGCAGTTCGATGGTTCGCGATTATGGCTAACAGTGTGCCCTCTTCTGTTATCGTCCGCTTGGGTTTGAACAGTACAAAAAACAACAAAATATTATGTTTCTTAGATTCTTTGTTGATAATGAAATTTTATTACGTTTAAATATATTTTTCGTCAAGTATTATATATCTGATGCCTTATTCTGATGGAAATTGGGAATCCGTCAATTTTTTATATTGCTTCGAAAGTGAGCGATTCGATTAGGAAACTATGTATCCGGTTTCACCTTGTCTTCTCGAATTTAGCGCTGTTATTATTTTAATGCCGATATCGTATTAGTATTCTAATTCCTTTACCGGTGCGCTTTTGACATACCAAATTGCGATTGGATGGCATTGGAATCAAAAATAAGTCGAGACTTGTCTCGGTTTTCGTATCCATAACCCGCTTCTAATTTTCCCCTGTCCGAAAACTTATGGAATTGCCTCTTTGACGTGATAATGTTTCTTCGCGTCTTTTCAAAATCGAAATATTTTCGCGCCTATGGTTGGAAAGTTCTACTTGTAAATTTCACATCCTCCTAATCTCGGAGCAGTTATTCTCAGCGTTATTTCGTATTTAAATCTAATATCGTTGGGTTTTGTTATTCGTTTTAATGAATCAACTCTTTCGTGCCTTTGATGATTTGAATGAAAAATATTCGTATCCCAATTGTGTCATCTGCGTGCGATATTGTTGAAATTGTAAGAGTTTTCCGGTTCAATGTAAATCGACAGTTATGACAGTTCGACGTTCAACACTCGAATATATATATTTTTTGTATACGAACACACCTAATGAATTTTGACCATTCAAGGTAACAAAATGTCACCATCTC